>NDFF03000380.1:0-293748 GCA_002150815.3 Grammothele lineata | reverse complement strand
CCCGAGATCGTGCTCGGGGGCCCGCTCTCCGCCATCGGCCACGGCGCCGTCGGGTCCACGGTCGAGTACGGGGTCTGGGCGCTCGAGGCAGAGGCAGAGGCAGAGTACGCATCTGGGCCAGCCGTGCCGGAGAACCCGGCGAAGTGGTCGAGCGGGCCGATGTTGACGTGCAAAGGACCAGGGGCGGACGCGTCGGGCGCGACACATGCGCTCATGGGGTCGTACCCGCCGTTACCGTTGGAGAGGACGGGGAGGACGGAAGCGTCATCCTTGAACGCACTCGTCCAGCCCGGCTGGAAGATGCTCGCGTCCGTGACCTCGGGGAGGGGCGACCAGTCCGGCTGGAGCTGGAACGCGTGCGCGGGGAGCCCCCCTGGCGCGTACTGCGCTTGAGCGTGCGCCTGGGAGTGCGGGTCCCACGGGGCGGCGGGGGCGTCCCACATGCGCTCCGACGGGATGGGCTGGACGCTCGATGCGCGGCGGAGCCCGAGGAAGGTGCGCTGCTGCCGGGAGATGTTGGACACGGGCGAGGGCGCGCGCGAGCCGTGCAGGCTCGTGGCGCCGAACGGGTGGGCGAAGACGTCCTGCGCGTACTGCGCGGACGGCTGGAGGAACGGGAGCGTGGGGAGGGCGATCGGGTGCGCGGGGTTGTAGAGCGTCGAGGGGGGCGGGACGGACGAGGACCGGCGCTGCCAGTGCGGCGGGGGGTGCAGGGGCGGGGCGTAGGCGGGGTAGTTGAAGGCGGGCTCGGAGGACGCGGCGCGCGCCTCCATGGCTCGTGCGAGCTCGATCTGGCGCACGGCCTCGGCGAGCTCCTCGCCCTTCTTGCCCTCGAGGAGGAGCTGGGCGACGACCTCGCAGCGCTCCTCCTCCGCGGGCTGCGGGGGCATCCTCTCCTTGCGCTTGGGGTCCGCGAGCTTTGCGCCGGCGGCGTTCTTCTTGTTCTTGTTGTGCACGGGGCGGAAGCGATAGTTGGGGTACCGCTGCCGGTGCTCGGCCTTGGCCTGCTTCGCCTTGATCTCCCACACCTTCTTCTCCTCGAGGCTGAGCGAGCGCCAGCAGTTGCCGATGATCTTGGAGAGCGAACCGTGGTTGGTCTCGATCGAGCCGGGGACGTGCTTTTGGCGGACAAAGTTGGCGCGGAAGAGCATGAAGGCGTTCGGGGGGCGGGGGATGTAGCCCTGGGATAGGCGCTTACCGGGCGGCAGGCGACGGCGGGTGGGGGCAGACGGGGGCTCGACGATGGGGAAAAGAGTGGAGGTGGGCGAGGGCGGTGCGGTGTCGTTCATGTCGTCGTCCGCGGCGACGTACGTACCGGGCGTGACGTTCGGAGCGAAGGTGAGTGCGCGCGGAGAGACGGAGGCATTGAGCCCATAGTTGCCCGGCTTGACTTGGGTCAGTCCTGGAAGATGGGGTCCGATAAGCCTCTGCAGGGAGTCGTAGAGGGGTGACAGCCGACATACCCATTGCCACGGAAGAACGCCTGCGGCGGATGAGTGAAGACCGTGAGGAAGACATTCGTGGACCGGTTCCCAAAACAAGGTGGACAAAAGGGAGGGAGAAGGCGGGGGCAGGTGCTATTGTTCCTCTCTCTTTAAATGATGACCTGAGGTGGACATCAGAGCCCTCTCCCCGCCCTCCGAGCGGGGCTCCCAGGGCCCAGGACCCGGGCGCACTCGAGCGGTCCCATCGCCCTCACATCCATCAACCGAGCGCCCGCCGCGGCGATGCGCGCTCCCCGGCGCCTCGACCACATCGCCCTCTCATCCTGATATGACGCCCTGTTTGCCACCCACAGCTCCTTTGACGATGACCCGCACGCTCTCCAGCCTCCTCGCCGCTCCCGCCCGCCGGCCCCGCTCTCCCCCTGCCAGCACTCGCCCGCGGCGGGGCACCTCCCGGGGTCCCTGCGCTTCGAGCAGGCGGCGCGGCCTATCTCTGCGTTCCCCTTGTGCACTGATTAGGAAGTCAGCTTGTACTGTCCGATCTGGGCAGCCGGGCAGCTCATGAGAACGTCTTCGCCAGCGTGGGCCGCAGCTTCCGTGTCCGCTCGCCTGAGAACGCGCCTTGCCGAGAACGGCCTGCGCCCGTGACACTCCTCCGGCGCCCACGGGGCCTCGCCCGGCTACGTTCCGCCCCAACTGAGAACTCTCTTCGATGGCCTCGCTGGCGGAACAGCACGCGTGGCGTCCCCCGGCAGTCCGTCCGCGTCCTCTTCCATGCAAGCAGAGCCTGCGGTGTAAGGTTGTCCCTCGGAGAACGCAGCAGGATATCCCACTCGAACGGGCGTGGCCCCGGCCGCGCACGCACTCGTTCACACGAACCGCGGATTGTATTCCGCACGTCACGAATCTTCCCCTCACCGCGCTTCTCGCCCCGCCGCGTGGCAGATGGGCGGCGCGCGACTCGTTTGCCGCTGTGGAACCCTGTCCGGCCTTCTGCGAAGGACGTACGCGTGGTCCACAGTCTGCCCGACATTCCCGGCTCCTTCTAATCCATCAACCTCATAACGAGTCGTCTTCCTATACTGACGGTATGCCTTCTGATGCTCGTCCTCCGTCTGGGGCGCTGATGTTGTACTGCTAGGTTTGCCCTCAAAGCTGTTGGCAGAAGCTGCAGCAGCGTCTTCTACACTCGTCTACGCAAGTGTGGCCTGTTTCAGATTACCGCAGAACGACACTGGCACGACTGCGTCCAGCCTGGACCAGACGCCCGACACTCCAACGCGCAGAAGGAGCACCTCTAACGACCGCCGGAAGGCTGCGAGCTCACACAGCCAGCAATATGTAGCAGCAGCAGCTTCAGTCTTCCCGCGCGCAAACGATCGCCGATTCGCAACCCACCCCGATCCCCAGGACCCTCATCTTCATCCTCGACGCTGCCGCTCACCCGAACTAGCCGAAAACGGCAGGCATTGTCGTTCGTCCACCCTGACCGAACGCCCGGTATCTGGGCCCCGATCCCTTCCCCAGCTCGCTCCACCCACACAAGCGCCGCCCGCCCGCACCCGTTGCGCGGGAAACCGACCTTGGCGCGTCCCTGTCGCCGCCGCCGCCGCCCTGGAGGAAAGAGGTGCTAGTGGGTGCAGACGCCGTCAGAAGGGGTTGGGGGACGTTGTCCGAGCCGGCTCTATTGTCCGCCTGTCCGACTGTCTGGCGTCGTGCTGGATATGGCGAGGGTTGTGCCACCTGCGCGGCCCTGAGCGTCGACGTCGACGACGCTAGTGGGTGCTAAGGAGTGGGGTTGCCGCAGAGGACCACATAGGACTCGATGAAACGGCTCGGGGGCGGCGGAGCTGCGGCCCTCTTTCTGATCCGCACCTGTTGGGCGTATCTGACTCTGACTCTGGCGGAGCCCACCGCCGGGTGCGGGAGCGTCGTCGTCTAGGTCGTCTAGATCTTGCGATTTTGGCTGATCGCGGGGTCTGGAGTCGCAGGGTGACGTGCTGGCGCTTCACCGTAGTCCGAGTCCATAGTATGTATGCATGCTCGCTCGAGCTGCTACTGCGAGGATACTGTACTAGCCTAGTTCGTACGCCTCAGACGTAGGACATTTGATCTCGGACTAACCGCCAGACTTGCTAACGGTGCGTGCTCTTCGGCAATGTGGCAGTGGCCGTCTCGCTCACCTCAGGCTCACGGTATTAAAGTTCTGTCGCCCCGAGCGGGGGTTTGACAGGCATCTCTGTTCCTGTTCCACCTTGGGCAGACGTCGCCCGTCGAGTGTGCGGACTTGCAGCGCTAGCAAGTTTGTACTTACGGTAGCATGTAGTACGCGGCCAAGCTCTCAAGTTCTTTGGATCGTGTATGTATGAACGATGACGTCCCCCGCCGCTACCTCCCGTAGGCTGTGCCTGATTGACTTCCGCGCGCGTATGCTACGTAGGGACGCAGGGTCTCGAGCACCGTGACTGGCAGCTGAGCCGCCCCGGGCCCGGGGCCCGCTGCTATAACTACGCGACGACGACGAAACGCTTCCCGTCGGATCTCGACTTGGGGGCTCAAGACGAGATGCGAACGATCTCGTGTCCGGCGTGCCGGCGGAACGGTCGCCCTTCCCCAATCCACAATCCGCAACTTAGGAGTGGCGAATGCCTTTCTGGACAGACTCTGGCGGAAGCAATGGCCAGCTTCGCCGGGCGGGGCGGTGCGTTGCGTTGCGTTGTATCCGAGTCGACGTACATGTATGCGGCGTTCGTACGCGATTTGAGGGCGGAGCTCGTGAGCGGGCTGCCTACTCGGCTCCGAGTCCGGTTGCTATGCTGGAGCCCGGGGTTACAGTAGCATCGCGCGCGAGTAGGGATAGTAGTAACGGTAATGGTAAAAGCGAGTGTATGCTTGACGCTCGTCCGGATATTGACGAGTCCTTGTTCTCTCGTTCGGCTACCAGCAAATGGCCAATGGAAATACCCACACCCAAGCGCTCGACGTTGCCCAAAGACGTCGACAAGCCGAAAACACAGTGGGTATGAGTAAACTATGACGACCAAAACTCTGCGAGCTCCCAGAAACGCAGGCGGCGATGCGGCAGCAACACCGCGCGCCACCAAGTGACCCTAAGCAGGGCCACCGGCCGCGGCGCGGTCTGGCGCGGTGGAGAAGGACGGATGCCATCTGCCAGGGTCCGCCCACGTGGAGTCCACGTGGCTTCCGGGGTTGATGCGGTGGAGATCTGAGGTGGATCTGTGCGCTTCGAGGAGGCTGAGGCGGAGCGATGCTTTGCTTTTGACCGTCACTTGATGCCTTGACTCTTGAACGACGCGCATTCTCTGGCATGTGGGGCGAGTAGGCGTATCAGGCGCCCAAACTCGCTTTCTCCTCCTCTGATTGCAATGTTGGGGTTCGATGAGGTAAGTAGTCGCGCAGTTCGCTTTCCCTGCAGACAGCCACCTTATGTTCTTCGAGACTTCTCAGGTATAAGGAACTACTACATCACTACTGTTGGCATCCCTGTACTTTTGACTGCCTTGGTTTACAGCCCCTCAACTCGGAAAAAGGGTTGGTTGAGAAGAATCGACCTCGACCATTTTTTCGGGTATCTGTGGCACTGGCAGCTTCATCTTTCAAGCCTCCACTCACGCTAGGTTTGGGTGATCTGAGCTTCGTGAAAAGGTTCAGCAACCTCTCGTAGTCTGGCGTTCCCAAACCTGTTACCTGCAAACCGAAATCAGACATCAGGACGAAGCCGTCGCTCCATTACTACTTACCGGGTCCCATCCCTTCGCCGCCGGGAAACCCTGCGTACGACCAGGGCCACAGCCGGTGTTCCTGCCTTGCGTGATATCATTCAGCGCTTGCATGCCTTCCTGTGTGTATAACGTGGGGTTCAGGAACCCTACCGGGCCCATGCTCTTTGCCAGAAGCGCGTCGTTGACGAGCGCAATGACGCTCGCGAAGATCGGGCTGCTCGCGCTCGTGCCCGATGCCGTCTTGCCAACGATGCCCCCGTGAGCGAGCTCAAGGCGTGTCGCTTGGGCAGAGACGTCGGGATATCCGCGCATTTTGCTGTTGAACAGTCTGTGATCGAGAGTGGCGGCGGCGGGCGAGGCGAGATAGGTGGACACGGCGTTGGTCTGCCATGGCGGCTGGGGCCAGAGTGAGGAAAAGCCTCCAGAGGAGAAGGGCGCGGCGGTTTCGGGATTCATGCCCTGCGTACCGCCGACGGAGGTTAGGCTGAGGCGATGGGTAATGCGCGATGATCAAAAGTAGAAGCGGAGTGAGAACGTGGTGACCACGCACTAAGGACATCCGGAGGGGAACGTAGGGACAAACTCGGCGCAGGCTTGCTTTGGAACCGTGCCGGCGACGCCGCCGTCTCCAGATGCGTACAACACAGTTGTCCCACGCAAGGTTATTTGCATGATAGAGTCACAAAGGTCCCTGTCGATGAAGTCAGCATAGGCACGGGACCTTGAAGTGGCGAAGGGAGACTCACGCCGCCATTGTCCCGTCGAAAATGACCTCACTCTCATCATACCCATAGCTAGTGGTGACGACAAGCGGAGGTCCGGTTTCGAGATGCCGTAGTTTGTCGATTAACTCCATAAAACCCTCGAACGCATTACTCTTTCCAATGGTTACGAACGTCGTGGGTACGCTCGTCGCAAGTCCTACTGTGTACTGAATGTCCAGATTCTGTATTCCGATGAAGACAGGCGTAAGTTACTGCCATGCTTTCGTCCAGTGAATAAAAACCACGTACAGCCTCCTCAGTTCCCTCCGATCCCAGTATATTACGATTACCATCTACTGACAAAACTCTGAATTTCCCGGTCTTCAAGTCGGGGCGCTTTGATTTGAGGAATGCCTACGGTAATACTACATTTAGCCTGAAGTAGGACCCGTGCAGTAGTCTGAACATCACTCACCAACAGATCATTTTGACTTGCAACCTGATCCTCGAACCCGCTGACGAAGAGGGCATTTTGGGGGGAGTGGGTGGCAGGAGTATGTGGGATATTGTACAATGCTTGTAGACATGCGGGGTTGACAGAAGAAGCGCAGCCAGTAGGTATTTTCCGAGCCCGAACAGAAAGTGGGGCTGCGCGCGTCTCTCTTGTTTGAATGTTACGCCCTATAATGTCTATCGAAGGAGAACCAGAGGCCGGAGAAATAAACCTGAGCGTATAATGGTTGTAAACAAGACATTCTGAGGACGGTATAAAGCTTTCGACGCACTGCGAGGTCGGATAAATGTATGAGATATGATCTTTCAAAGTCGCGGGAATAGACCAAAGGAGTGTGCGGAGCATCTCGGTACCAGATGCCTCGTGAATGAACAGCTTGTAGTCCGCGTGGAGGAGCGTATTGGCTGTCTCCACAGGAACTTCGATAGTAATAGTGTCACGGCTGGGTGAGGCCGAGACCGGTGTGATGCCATGCTCATTAAGCCAGTCATCGACAGCTTGAGCGGCTTCAGGGAAGGGAATAACGTGTGCTTGAATCTTCGTAGATCGAGCGTGAGATTGTGAGATACGCAGAAGCGAGTGCGTGAACATACCTGTTCTAAGGACCAGTAGTTACCGTAGTTCGGACTATTAGGATCACTCACGTCCAAGAGTGCGTCTCTGAGTCCTGTGATATTGCTTCGGATCAAACCTATCCTCAGACGAAGTAATCGTGATCCCTGGGGATCCCCGGATTCTACTTCCTTGAAGCCTGGCGGAGGCGCGTCGCGGGTGGCGCGAACGCCAAGAGTTGAACGAGCGTCGGAGGCTGGACGTATTATACGAGGCCCTGCTTGGGCGAGCCAAATGAGGGAGAAAAAGAAGAAAGTGGCGACAAACATGCTGACAAGAACCCAGTAGTGAATGAGCAAAAAAGGAAGGTTAGCGGAACAATGAAGGTGAACGAGGAGGCTGAACTTACAGAGGTGGGCCTCTGGCAGGTATATATAGGCCTTGGGTAATATCTGACAGTTGCTATTAGTCAGTAGTCAGACCAGTCTGTGCACATGCGCTGTGCAAGGATGAGAACCAGCTGTCGCAGGCACTGGGTTGAGGGTGAGCGTCAGCGAACCCGACATCATGACACTAGTCATATATGAAAATATCTCGGAGCACAGGCAAAATGCACTCTGTGCGGCGATTCGAGACGCTCGGAACTATGCGAAAGCCTGTTGGACGGCCGACAGGAAGCGAGCTGTCAATTGTGGTCGGCCTTCAGATTCTTGTAAGCACCGTTGTTATGGGAGGCAGTGTCGGCCATCTTCGCCTCGAGCGGTCATGTCAGGTCCACGCGGTCTCGTAGATTTCAATCTTTTCGTGCCATGCCAGTGGTTCTCACAAAGGCGTGTGAGCAAGAGCGAAGACAGTCGTCACGGATTCGTCTGCGTAAGAAACTGGCATCCTCGAACGGATGTCGTTGTTACCGGATCTATGCTGCCCTATAGTACATCCGCACGACGACGGCACGGACTTATCTAAGGGTATGAAAGTCGAAATGCATTAGCAGATGCGTTGAATACACTGAGCTATTGTTCAACTAGAAACTGGGCTGCTTGTACCACTCACTGCGATCAACGCTATGTTCGCTCAGCGTTCACGGTTCGTACACCGGGACTCGAAGTCCCGGTCCCCAGGAAATTGAAATGAATCGCCTAAACTCGTCGAACGTTCCGATCATTTGAGAAATGTATCAACATTTGTGTCTGCACCTGTCGGACAGGATGAGAGAAAATCATCACGTATCTGACTTCGGCGCTCACCTCCATCATGATACATCCTGAGGCGAACGGTACGACAGCATAGTGAGCGAAGGCGAGGCGGGTATACAGTGGCTGGCACAAGGGTGGCGGAGACTCCTCACGAGTTATTAACACACCTTCCGCCGCTTATTTGGGGGAGAGAGCGGGCTGGAGACGCTTTAAGATTGGTTTGGGAATTGGACGGTCAACAGGAGAAGTCACATCGCTGGCGCGCTCGACTGTAGGCCGCAGGCTGAGTCATCGATGCGCCTCCTGCCCGTTTTGGGAGAAGGGCGCCAGACCGGGAGCGCCGCACTCAGAGTTGGTCAGCGCCATGGCAGCTTTCGTCCTTTCATCGACGATGGTGCAGATTGAGAATGCCCTCATGATGGTGTGATCTAGCCAGACGCTGAACGACTCTGCTCTTGTCTCTTGCGATTGGTATGTCTGACGACTCTGTTTCATCTTCGAACCTATTCACATTACCACCGTTCAAGTTCGGCATCTACAGGAAGACGTTGTCTCACAAGGAGCAACATGGTTAGACTGACTCGGTATTTGTCGCAATGTCGCATATCTTCGGTTTTAGTATTGTTCAGCCCTCCATCGACAACACTAGTTCGTTATCGGCGTTGTAAAGAGTTTCAGTAATCTCTGAAAATCCGGTGTTCCCAACCCGGTCACCTGCACATTCAGCGAAACAAGGCGTTAGTACAATCCCCACCTCTGCGCCACGAAGCTCGCTCACCGGGTCCCATCCCTTCACCGCCGGGAACCCCTCCGTCCCACAGCCCGGGTTCGAGCCCCGCGTAATGTCGTTCAGCGCCGCCGCGCCCTTCGCGTACAACATAGGGTTCAAGAACCCAACCGGAGGCATGCCCTTCGCGAGCCGCGCATCGTTGATGAGCGCGACGACGCTCGCGAAGATCGGGCTGCTCGCGCTCGTACCCGATAGGAGCTGGATGTCGCCCCCGATAGCGACCTCGATGTTCATCGCCTGCGCAGAGACGTCCGGGAACCCGCGCCCCCCGCGCTGGAAGCGACCGGCGAGGGCGGTGGCGCCTGGCGTAGCGAGGTAGGCGGCGACGGCTTTTGCTTGGTACTTGGGTTGGGGGAAGATTGTTGAGAACCCGCCGGAGGAGATGGGCGCGGCGATCTCGGTGATACCTTGCGTGCCGCCGACCGAGGTGAGGCTGCGATGATGACAGACGTGCAGCGTGCAATGACCATATATTTCGCGATAATCAGAGAGCGAAGTAGCGTTAACACGTGGAGGACACGCACTAGGGACATCCAGAGGGGAAGGTGGGTATGAAGTTGGTGCAGGTATTTCCTTGTTCATTGCCTCCGACGCCGCCGTCCCCAGATGAGTACAGGACAGTCGAGCGCAGCATCCCCAGTTGCGCTACGGAGTCACAGAGGTGTCTGTCAAAGAGGTCAAGTTAGTTGTAGGAAGGGAACACAGAAGTACTAACTCTGCCATCTGAGTGTCTGCTGCAACCGCAGGCTCGTCGAACCCGTAGCTAGTCGTGATGACGAGGGGCGGCCCAGAAGCGAGTGTTCGTAACTGATCGAGCATGTCTATGAAACCACCAAAGCTGTCGCTGTTGGTGTTTCCGACGGTGAGGAATGTTGTCGGCACGTTCGTTGCGAGTCCGACGGTGTATTGTATGTCGAGACTCTATATGCGCATAAGGTGCGGATCGATCAGAAGACGAATCGTTGCGTCATTGAGCAGATGGAGAACGCACCGCTTCTTCAGTACCTAACCCGTTGTTACTTCCACCATCCATGGACAGAACGGAGAACTTTCCAGTTTGGAGATCGGGGCGTCTGAGCTCGAGGAACGTCTGCATCCCACCTCTCAGTGCGAAGCAGCAGCTAAACGTTGGCTGAAGATGTCTCACCGTGAGATCCGCTTGGTTAGCGACTTGCTGCACGAACCCGCTGACGAAGAGCGCGTTCGGAGGAGACGACTTGGTAGGTGTGGTTGGAATGTTGTACAAGGCCTGCAAACACGCCGGGTTGACGAAGTCGGCGCAGCTAGCGGAGACAGCTGCTCGTCTGGTGTGGGACTCCGCGCGCCTCCGGCTCGGTAGGGAGCTGTTCCCCACAATCTGCATTGAAGAGCCTGAGGGAGGAGAGATGAAACTAAATGTACGAACATGAGTGTGTGTACCTGAACACTCCGGAGAAACATTACTCACTGCGTGGTCGGATAAACGAAAGAGATATGCTCTTGCAGGTAGGCGGGCAGAGACCAGGAGAGCGTGCGGAGCACTGCTGTGTTGGACGCCTCGTGAACGAAGGGTTGGTAGTCCGCATTGAGAAGCGTGTTGGCCGTCTCCACAGGGACTTCTATCGTAAGGGTATCGCCGCTGGCCGACGTCGAGACAGGCGTGATACCGTGTTCTTCAAGCCAATCTGCGACGGCCTGAGACGTCTCGGGCTTTGGGGAGACGTGGTCCCGAATCTATATGGAATGAGCGCAAACTTCGGATGCGAGAGTGAACACATGAGCGCACCTTCTCCTGGGACCAGTAATTACCGTAGTTGGGACTATCGGGGTTGCTCACGTCCAAGAGCGCGTCTCGGAGACCTGTGATGTTGCTTCGTGGCAATCCTATTATCAAGCGGAGCGACTGAGGATCCGAAGACGTCGCTTCAGTTTGCTTGAAGCCGCTTGGAGGCGCATCGAGGGTGGAGCGAGCTATGAGGGTGGAGCGCATCGCGCTAGGCCTGCCAAGCGCGAGCCAAATGAGCGAAAAAGAGAACAAGCTAACAGCCAACATGCCGGAAGGAACCCCACAGGGGATGAAACGAAAAAGGGAGGCAAACAGAAGAACGAAGGAAAACGAAGGAGGCACTCACCAAGGAGGACCGTGGCCGGGCATATGTAGGTCCTCGGGAACTGAGGAGAGTCGTTTCACACAGGAAGTCCGACAAGAGCGCACGCGCTGTGTAGAGATGAGAACTGATCCTCGCACCTACTGGGTTGAGGGCGAGCATCGCTGAACGAAGTCGACATCATGACATTCATCATGTTCAAATTTGTCTCGGAGTGTATGCCAGAAATGCTCTTCTGGGCTCGTACGGAGGGCCGTACGCTGTATCGGTGGCCCGCCATGTCATGGTTGCTTAGGATACTACACCACGGACTCATCAAACCTTGAGAGCGCCCTTCGGAGAAGCTGGACCTTGGATCGCAGCGTAGATTGACTTATGCTTGGGTACAAATTGTAGACCATCATGTTTGAATTCTGCGCTCCCCACGGAGAATGAGATGATAATTCGATAATAGAAGCACAATCCTCACCAATACAGTCATTTCAAGGGTGTGAGGATGAGCGGTGGTTAAAGACGCTCGGGGCTGTGTTGCAGGCTACTGGACGGCCAGCGGAGAGCGAGCTGTCGCATGCGGTCCGTCGTCTGATTCTCGCACCCACTGTCACTAGGGGCAGTGTCGGCCATCTTCGCCCAAGGACGCGAGCGGCCGCGTCCGCTCCACAGGGTCCCGGAACTTCGGACTTTTTCAGGACATAGTTCTCAAAAGAGCACGCGGAGCGAGCATCTATAGAAGCTTTGTTGACTGTGCACAATCAGTGTCTACGAACGGATGTAATTGTTACCTTGTAACGACGAGTATGTGCCGCGCCGCGTCCGGAAGACGAGTAAAAACGTATCTGCTCGCATAGAAACAGAAGTTCATCAGCTCGCACACGGTTTTTGAACTACTACTTACTTGACGAGGGGCCCTGTGCAGTGAGCACTGTCTACTCACCATTACCAGCGCAAAGTTCCTACTTCACACACGGGGCGATTAAACGAGTCGCTAGGAATTTGAGAGATATATTATATTCGCATCCGCGCCCCTAGACTATAGTTAGCGAGATACATGATGGACCTGGTTGAAACCTCACCCCCATACGCCCTCAAATGAGCCTCGGCGAGCGATGCGATGGAAACCGAACAAGTTCGAGACGCCCATTGCTGGCGCGGTCGCGAGTCATCGACGCGGGCGGGCCGGAGACGCCGGAAGACTCGCTCGAAAATTGGAGGCTCGGAGGAAGAGCAATCGATTACAATCCTCCGTCTGTCGCGATAACTGCTATTAATCCTCCTGACTCGACAGTCTTTCCCAGTCTGGATCAGCCTCTATAGTCTTCGCCACTCTGGCGACCCTTCTTTTCCGACGACCACTCCTCCGTGTACATACATCTCCACGCTTTTTCTCTTCCCCTGTACTACCACCTTCCGTCTCATACCGCTCTTCGAGCGCGTTCATATCGACGCTTCGACTCAAGCAGACATACTCAAAACGAACCATGGCATCAACATCTACGGAGTCTCCCAACCGACCAAAACTAGGACCCTCCCCCTTCTCCCTCCCCGCTGACCTCCCCAAGCTCCCTGAGGTCGCTGGTACGGATCCTACCCGATGTGTCCTCGACTCATTCCGCATCGCCATCGCGAAGGTCATTGCGGACGCGCTCGAACCGCTCACCATCGAGCAAGTCTACCAAGGCGTTGATTACGGGAAGAAGGGCGAAGACTTCACCGTCGCGATCCCGCGGTTCCGCCTTCCCGGAAAGGTGGACGAGTTGGCGAAAAGGGTCACTGACAAGGTGAGCGGTTGGTTTCTCTGTAACTTCCACATTTCCTCTCTTCTTCGGTGGGTGTATGCGCTTCACCTGTCGACATATGTTTCTCTACCCTGCATTGCCAGGGTTAGGGTTAAGATGCTTTAGCTCTCGGCTCGTCTTCGCGTTCCTTTTGCTTCCTTCGCGAGCACGAATTGACGCGTTTTAGTTCCAACCAGACGAATGGATCGAGTCTGTGACGCACGACAAGGCGTTCCTCCACTTCAAGTGCCGAACCGCCACCCTCACCCGCCTCATCCTCGACCAAATCCACGCTCTCACCTATGACACCGAGTCAAAACAACCCGAGTACGGTGCGAACTCGCTTGGAGAGGGCAAGCGTCTCATCATTGAGTATTCTTCGCCCAACATTGCCAAGTCCTTCCACGTCGGTCACCTTCGAAGTACCATCATCGGCCAGTTCCTCGCGAATCTCTACCGGGCATGCGGTTGGGAGGTTACGTCTCTGAACTATCTTGGTGATTGGGGAACCCAGGTGAGTCCTCGTCCAACTCAGTCCGCTTCCCTATTCGACGGATATACGACTCGCCTTGCCGGCGCGAACTTCAATCTCCCCCCGCATGCCGTCTTTTCCACCTATCTGTATTGATTCCCCTGCCTTCTTTCCGCGAGATTCTGCACTACGGCGATCTACTTATTCTTTTGCTTTATGTTCGGGGGGGACCATCTACCATCGCTGCTCTTCCAAAAGGATTGCCCAAATACTTCTCCGTGCAGCTAATCTGCACCTTCGCCGTTTTGTGAACCTCCTTTCGTCGTGATATTACCTCACTGTCCACTCGTAAACGCTTTTATATCACTCCTGCTTTTCGTCCTTACCCCTTCGCACCGTGTTCGTTACTGATCCACCCTATCACAGTTCGGCCTCATCGCAGTCGGTTTCGAGAAGTATGGCTCCCAAGAAGAGCTCGAGAAAAACGCGATCCAGCACCTACTCGAGATCTACGTCAAGGTCAACGCGGACGCGGAGAAGGACCCTGCTGTGCGCGAACAGGCTGCCGTGTTCTTCAAGCGGATGGAGGACGGGGACGAGGAGGCGCTCAAGAACTGGCGGGTCTGGCGGGAGCTCTCGATCCGCAAGTACGAGGAGGAGTATGCGCGGCTGAACGTGCACTTTGACGAGTACACGGGCGAGAGCAAGGTCGGCGCGAAGACAATGGCGACGGCGGTCGAGAAGCTGCAGGAGATGAGCCTCGTCGAGGAGGATAACGGTGCGCTCCGCATCAACCTGGAGAAGTACAAGCTCGGGAAGGCGGTCATTCGCAAGCGAGGTGCGTCCTGCTTGTGCATGCGTGTTCCAGCGAGACCTCGCTGACGTTTCCACGCGTAGACGGCACGTCGATTTACCTCACTCGCGATATCGGCGCGGCGATCGAGCGGTACGAGAAGTACAAGTTCGACAAGATGATCTATGTCGTCGCGGCACAGCAGGATCTTCATCTGCAGCAGTTTTTCAAGATCCTGCAGCTGATGGGCTACGACTGGGCACATAACCTCGAGCACGTCAACTATGGGCTCGTACTCGGGATGAGCACGCGCAAGGGCACTGTCGTCTTCCTCGACCAGATTATCCGCGAAGCCGCGTCAGTGATGCACGAGCAGATGCGCAAGAACGAGGAGAAGTACAACGCGATTGAAGACCCCGAGACGACCGCGACGGAGATCGGCATTACTGGCGTGAAGATCCAGGACATGGCAGCGAAACGGTACGTCCATATCGCGCCCTCTCCCATCTTCCTCTGCTCACACGTCTCCTGCTCAGGATCAACAACTACACATTCAACTGGGAGCGCATGCTCTCCTTCGAGGGCGACACCGGCCCGTACCTCCAATACGCACATGTCCGCCTCGCTTCCATCGAGCGCAAGAACCCCGAGCTCCTCCCCCTCCCCGCGCCCGCGCAGCTCAAGACGGAGCTGCTCACCGAGCCGCAGGCGCGCGAGATCGCGTTCCTGCTCGGGTCGTACCCCGACGTCGTCAAGACCGCGCTCAAGACGCACGAGCCGAGCGGGATCGTCACGTTCGCGTTCCGCCTCGCGCATGCCATCTCGAGCGCGTGGGAGGCCGTCATCGTCAAGGGCGAAGCGGACAAGGATAAGGCGCGTGCGCGTATGGCGCTTTACCTCTCTGCGCGGGACGTGCTCGGGGCTGCGCTCCGTCTGCTTAGCGTCAAGCCGCTCGAGCGGATGTGAGGCCGTGACGGAATCGCTACCTTGCTGTGGGGTTTGGCTCATTTTGAGTCATGAGGTCCGTGGTGGGCTGACGAAACGCAATATTTGTAGACGTACGTAGTAGTGTAATACATGCTTGACCTCTGCTTTCGACTTCTCCGGCGGTTCTTTCTACCAAAGAGGACGCGCCTGAGTGGAAGTGAGTGTTTAGTCCTTCAGTGTGCGTGAAAGACAGAGGTATTGTCGCCCTGGCGAACTCACGGGAGGCAATATATGTTCGTTGACGTTCGTTGACAGGCACGGACATATCTAAGCTTCGGCAATTCCCGAATAAGGACTTGGGCATCAACATCAACCAAGCCGTCCAGCCTCTTCCTTCTGAACTTCAACACCAGACGACTCCGTTTCAACCCCTTAGTTCCTACCTGGCTCAACGGCGGAGGAGACCGCAGCCTGCCACGGATGTCATGCGGTTCCTCTACGGACTTCTCGGAGCCGCTGCGACGACCTCTTACGTGATCGCACAAGAACCATGGCAGGTCAGTCCTTGGAAACGACTACGCACATGCAAAGAACGCTGACGTGCAGTTCGGTATGGCAGGATGGGCAGATGCCAATGTTCGAGGATCGCCTTGCGTCATCCAACACGGAACAACCAGCACCTTACACATACGAAATCCTCCCTTGCGCGCCTGGGTGGGACACGTTGCGATGTGGGCTCTTCCGGGTCCCGTTGGACTGGCACAACGCCAGCGCAGGGACCGGCCATATCAAGTTTCACAGGACCCCTGCCGACGATCCTGCGACACGAAGGGGCACCGTGTTCATACACGTCGGTGAGCCGATTTGCGCGCACGTTCGCACAGACGCGCTAACGTTCAGTGGCGCGGGCAGGACACCATTACCTTGAGAGTCTCGTTGGACCCACAGGGACTCTCGAATGGTCTGTGGTTACCGCCGACTTTCAAAGACGCCTCGGTGGCGCGTACGATGTTGTGACGTGGATACCACGCGGGATGCCCGGTGGTACCGTGTAAGTCCGCTTCTGTCACACTCATATCAGCATACTCATGCGCCTTCGACAGCCCCGGCGAGCTCCAGTGCTTCGACACCCTCCCCGACCTCGTCTCCTTCTACACCCACAACGTCACCTACCCAGACCCCGATTATGCCCCAAGCTGGGACGCAGCCATGCGATGGACGCGGATGCCCGACAAAACGGACGCGCGCATGTTTCTGCACGCGCGCGAGCAAGCGCTTACGCACTGCCTCACCCGCGAGGATGGGGCGAACGCGGAGCTGGCGCGCTACGTCGGTGCGGCGGCGACCGCGCGGGACCTCGTCGCGATGGTGGACGCGTTCGACGGTCCAGATGCGCCTGTGCGGCTCTGGGGTGTTCATGAAGGAAGCATCGTTGGTGCACATCTGCTCGCGAGTGCGTAGCCGTTTCGCGTATGCGTATGTACCTCCTCGCGGTGAAGCTGACTGGTTACCTTCCTCTTGAAATGGGGACCATAGTGTTTCCAGAGGTGAGTATACTCAAGCTCGGCTCTTTGCGCGTCTCATGAACCACTTACAGCGTATTGTCAGCGTTGTCCTCGATGACCCTGTTCATCCCTTCGAGCTAACTCACGAAAACCCTCTGCACGTGCGTTCATACGGCAAGCCCCCTTCCTTCTTTTCATGTCTGCTGACGGGAACATTGGTGGGTAGATATGGTGGAGAGAGATGGAAACGGCCCAAGACCTGTTCGCGTTGATGGCTGAGGATTGCATGTTAGACAAGCTCGGGTGCTCTTTCGCCGATGGACCTCCACACTTCGACTTAGGGTACCTTGCACAGGCCATGGTTGTGAGTGATATGCCCATCGTAATATTATCTCGTTCGGGCTCTTACGAAGCTTACCCTATAGAATGTTCGCGAACGACTCATGGGATGGCGGCGAGTGACTCTTTCCTCTCCTACGCTTCGTTGCATACTCACGCTCTCCTTCACCATAGGCACGACCTCTCTGTGGAGCTCCAGAACGAGGGGTATCATCAATACTTCACTCAACTCCGCACAGACGCCGCCATCAGCGGAGGAGCACCGCTCGACTTCTCAGCCGTACTCAACGACGATGGAGAACGCTTCCAAGAGCAGGCGCGCCTCCTGACACTCACTCCTTCCTCCGATGACTCTGTCTCTCTTGGTCTTGGAATGATGCCAGTCATTTGTGGGGACGCGCAGTATGCATACGAGGAAGATGGCACGACCCGCTTGGAACGTATCGAGGAGGACATGGCTGTGGACCATTTCCCGCTCCTCTGTAAGCCCGCCCTGCGTGATCCGTGTCTCTCTCCGATGTCATTAATTGTGGTTCCCAACAGTACCTACCGCGTTCCCGGCTTGGCAATATCTCTGCGCCCTTTGGCCTGTACGTGCGGTTGAGCGTGTTGACATCGAGCCCAACGTGCAGGTGCATGGCTCGGGCGCCGACTCAGATAGTGTTCGGCGAGGACAGAACCAGCGCTTGCTTGTTACTCTGCGGCGTTCGTCTCCGGCGAACTATTTTAGCATGGTGAACCAGGATATCGAGGAGCTGTGGCCGAGCGCGAAGATTATCACCGATTTGCGATTTGGGGTACGTGTTGGGCCGTCCTTCAGGTGTAAGAGAAGTTGAGCGGATCTCATCCCGATGCTCTTTAATAGGTAGGAATCTTGAAGCACAACGATTGCAATCTGGATCTGATCGCTGGATTCTTGGTGGACGGAACGGTACGCTCGTTGACCTTCTGTTGAAACACGCGTTGACATCGTGCTCGTCATATTCGCAGATACCTGACGAACCTGAGATATGTCGCACTGCAGGCGGGCGGGACCTGCCCTAGAAAACTTGACTGTGGCTGGGCTGTTAGAGTGCCATTATCTCATACCTTCTAAAGGACAAATCTCGGAATTATCGCCACGTTACACTTAGGAGGACTTGCCCTTTCTTGGCCCCCTCAAGACCTAGGCAACGCCAATACGGGAACCGGCGTTTCCGCATCTGCAAGGGGCATTGTTTCTAGTAGTAATCTGATACACGGTCAACCCCAATAAGCCCGTTTTGGGTCTTCATGATGATTACGGACTCTCGCTAGAGTGCCACATCGCAGTATCTGGTACATCTTCATTACGGCTCTTCCAGACAACACTCCCATCACATTCTAACAGTTGCGCGTATTTATTACAGTGGGCATTCTCGAGAACAACGTTGCCGACGGCATTGTGAGCGTCGCGCGCACGGCGCTCGACGGCGATATTTTCAGGGCGTTGTGGTGATCAATCGTAAAGCCGAAACGTCGCAAGATGAACGCAGTCTGTCACATCCCGGGCCGCCGACCGGTGTCCCTCAGACCTCGGACATTAGGGATGAGAAGACCGATGGGCGTTGCTCAAGACTTGATGTAAGTTGTTCACGAGCGTTCACGGTCTCTGTACTCGCGTTCTGAGTAGTTTGGTCGTGAATCACATCCCGGAATCCCCTTTAGGCACGCTCTTCGGCACGCTCGCCCTCGCCATGCCGACGGCCAAAGATGGTCTATTCCACACATCGTCGCCCAGTGGGAGAAACGAGCATAGTTCATGTATTGCCCGCACCACTCCGTATGTGCGCGTTCAGCCGCCGCCCGCCGCCCGCCGTCAGCATTGTACACAGGTGGCGCGCAGAATCCAGATCAAGCCCCGTGCCTGTCTCGACGTAGTAAGTGCTGCACTGTTGCACTGCTTTCAGCTTGACGCCATTAATGCCTCCAACCCGAAGCGGTTGTTCTTTTCACCGCATGTGGAGGTTACCAGTTACGAATTGGATTTGTGCCTTACGTGCCGCATGAGACCTCTGTCCCGCGCGAGACCTCTTCGCTTGCAGCGCATGGCCTAATGGGCCGGACGCCGAAAACCTATGGACCATGAGGAGTCCGGCGTCCACTAGTCAAGGCTGGTGCCGATCACATCAAAACTTTGGAAGACGGCACGGTCGGAAGCGCTGGCAATGAATTTTCGGGCGCCAATGTAGATCTTTGGCTTGGCAAGCCACAAACGCGTAGTACTTACGCCCTGGGCGGCCCACTGTGGGCGCATCAAATCCTCCTCCATCAAGATGCGTGCGTCTCTTGCGATGCACAGACCTTGCGGTCGATCACCATTAGGTTTTCCTTCGCACCATCGCTTTTGACTTCCAACGTCGCCGCGTCTGGCCTCAACTCAACATCTCCCCCAGTGCCCGCAGTTCAGCTCGAGTGCGGGATACACCTGTAGATTTGCTTGCCCGCAATGATAAAACTAAGGTAAACGATTCCGAGGAGCCACCCGGCTTTGAACGGCTCGAAGATATGCATCAAATTGACTGACGGAGATACACAGATCACGGCCTCAAACACTGGCCTCGAACCTTTCATCACCTCAATGTCACCCCGGCCAACTTCCACCTTCGTTCCGCCTGCTTGACAACGTTGGTCAGCATCGGTCTCGTGTCGGTCATCGCCACCGAACGCCACCCCCATCCGCTCACTGCACGACCAGGATAGCCGCTCAGCGCTCACGGTCTAACCGGAGACACACGGGTACGACCAATATTTGCGGGGCTCCAGAAGGGCTAGCATATCACGGACATATCAATCCGGTTTCTGTGTCCGTTTTCGGATGTCAGATTATTGTGTGTTGTGGGCGGCGCTCAAAAATGCTCTTCTGTGGGCTCGAGAAGCAGAAAGACCATTATAATAGGGGGCACATTACAGCATTGCGACTTTTTTGTGGGCCCTAGAAGTGGGCTAGAAACGCGAACCAGCTACTTGAAATGGTATTTCTCGAGCCCATAGAAGCGCGATTTCGAGCGGCGCCCAGAATCACAATAATCTGACCTCCACAAATAGGTCCAGAAACTGAATTAATGTGTTCGCGGTATGCTAGCCTTTCTCTAGCCCCGCAAAAGTTGGTCGTACCCGTGTGAGACCACATCTGTCGGGCTTGACCAACGCTGCCGGCCAGCGCACGGAAGTCAGGTCATGGCCTTCAAACGCACTATCGAAGGAGCGTTCACGTTGTACATTCCAAGCTCTTTGTGGGGACGATATAGTACTCTGATGACGAAGTCGTTGTTTTCTCTAGTTGGCGGCGGACCGACGATGCGTACGTCGGCATTGTAACGTGCAGCTTGCTGAAACGAGGCACGACCGCTGGGGTAACTTGCACAGCATGCGCCCAAGATCTTGCGATCTTCGCACGCGGACAGAGCCTGGCCGGGCGCTCCAGGCGTCGGAGACCGTCATTCGCGAACGCAAGGGATGCAGTATATAAGATGTCGTGGCTGCGGGGTAGAACCTCACGGGTCCTGGTGATTCCTCCTTCGTTCTTCGCTCGCCTTCGCCTTCTTACTGCGTCTAACGCACCCTTTTCCTCTTTCCTTTGACGAACTTTACGTTCTCACATTCGTCTTCACGAGTCTTCTACGCCATGTCCAAATTCAGCCCCCTCCTTGTCGCCGCCCTCTTTTCGGTCGCTGCTAACGCCGCCAACGACTGGTCTAAGCCCTGCTTCGGTCAGTGTGAATGGAACATTCCCGCTGAGCAGGGTGGTTCCGGAGTTATTCGGGTTGTAAGTTGATTCTTCAATTCGTATTCCGGCGTTATCACTGAGCGCATCACAGACCGGTGGCAACGCTTCCGTCTCTGACCTAACCACTGCTGCCGGATGGGAGATCCTCGACTGCGACCCGAACGCCGCCGACCAGCAGATCCGCGCAGTCTGCGCTGACCCAAGCAAGGGCTGCGACCACGTCAACACGAACGGTGCTAACGGCACTCTTGTCCGTCTGCCTACCTCGTGCGGTTCGGTGCCGTTCGCGCTCGTGAGCCGCAACTGGGTCCACGCGAACCAGACTATCCCCTCCGACAAGGCAGCCAAGATCACCCGCCGCGATGGTTCGCAGCCGACGGTCATGGGCGTCGAGCTCTCGACCAACTGGCACTCGATCGACCCGAACGTTAACGGTGCAGTCGAGTTCATGTTCCAGGGCTCCTCAGTCCCCGGTGCCGCCGATAGCTTCCCTGATGGGATTTCGAAGCGTGGCCTCGGCTCTATCGTGGGTGGTACGTCGAGCGACTATTTCTCTCGATTCATCGTAGCTGACTGTCGAACGTAGGACTCTTCGGTGGTGGTAACCCCACCAACTTCAACAAGACGGCAGACCACACTAGCCCCTTCGACTTCGACAAGGACACAGTCAACTTGTTCAACAACAGCGTCGACTGCCCGCAGAAGGGCAATGTCCCCGGCTTTGGGGGCTCCGTTAACTTGAACATGAACAACCTGAAGGTCCACGGCACCACCGACTTTGGTGTATTCGTTGCGGGTAGCGTCGTGCCTCCGCAAGTGAAAGACTTCGGTTTCACTTCGAAGCTTGATGCCACCGTTAGCGGCACCCTAATCCTCAACGCGACGCTTTCTGTGAGTCCCCCTGATGTTTTGCGTACAAAGGCGGCATTCTCATCCACGCTCATAGGGAACATTCGAGACTGAGAGGATCCCGTTTATCAGCGAGGGCATCCCCGGATTCGACATTCCCGGGATCTTCGAGCTCGGTCCGACGTTCAGCGTCAACGGTCAGGCAGATGCGACCCTCGACGCGAACATCAACACCGCCGTCGACATCAACTACGATATCAAGGGCGCACAGCTCTTCTTCCCGCCCGGCGATAACAACAATGGCGGTGGCAGCTTCGTTCCCGGCGACTCCAACATCGACCTGAACGTCTCCCCCGACATCACCGCGAACGGCAAAGTCAGCGCCCACCTGATCCCCTCCCTAGCATTCGGCCTTAACGCGTTCAAGGGCGCGGTCAAGTCCACGATCAGCCTTGACGTCGACGGCCACGTCGATGTCGACCTCGCCCTCGCTGCGTCCGGCAACGTGCAGACCAGCACGCAGAACGGAACCTCCACGGATGGCTCCTTTGGCGGCAGCGTCGACGTCACGACTGGACTAGACGTCACGGCCAACGCGGACGCGGCCTTCATCGTCTTCGATGCAGGCAAGAGCGTCACGCTCTTCAGCAAGTCATTCGACCTCTTCAAGAAGAGCTTCGGCGACTCTCCCTCGCGCCGCTCGTACTCGAACCGTGCCGCGCTCGAGGCGCTCCGCAAGCGCGCCGACCTCGGCTGCCCCGACTCGCCCTTTGGGATTGTGAAGGCGATCATCAAGGAGCTCGTCCCCGGGGGCAGCATCCTCTCGTCGGTCCTCTGATTGGACATGGCATCCTTTCGTTCATCCACATTCGTTGACTCTTTGTATATAACTTCGGGACTGAGGTTGAGGTTTACGGCTTTAGTTTAGATTGCAGTAATGTTTCCATTAGGCAGAAGGCAGCACCCCATTATACCAGTAGTTTACGATCATTTTGTCCCGCAATGATCATGACCCGTATTGTGTATCTTCGCGTGCGCCTGCCTGCTCATCTGTCGCAAAGTCTTACGTGCTGAAGCTAAGAGCTAGCGTCCACGACGAGACCGAAGTGTATTCGAAAAACTAGACGTTGAGGTTTCGCGAAGAATGCGTTGGCGGCAGTTGGAGTCGAACCTAGGTACGGGTCATAGCCGGCTTGCCGCCCCGACGCGGGCCGCCGGCTAGCTCCGACGGAGTTTGAGCGCTTACAGTTGACTCCTCTCTTGCCGCGAACACCGTGACAACAGTTCAGAACTACCGCAGAATCCACAATCAAGAATGAAGTACCTCGTACTGGATAACAACGGCTACACGTACGCTGCTATTATTTCTCTGATCATATCTCTCAACAACATTGCCGTAGCGCACATCGCAGTGACGTCTTGAACAACTTTAGTTCGAATGCTATTTTACCCAGGACGATCTTCGAAGCTTCCGCTTGTTGACCGTCCACCCGGAACATCGTTACCAATGCAGTCGCGAATGGCAAGCTACCTCCCGGTCGGCTTCTGACTCAGCAGCGACCGGACTACATAGGCGCGCGGCTTTCCCGCCTCCCGGAGCGCACAGCGAGCGTTGGCTTAGAAGTCTACGTTTAGGAGGCTGTCTCGTACGTTCTGCCAAGTACAGCGTATCAGCGCGCTGTGACCGAGATCGCTTCAGAAGCTCGTATCGCAGAGCGTTGACAATCGTCTTCAGCTTAGTGATCAAAAACTTACTCACGAGGTGGTTCCGTTTACATCTTCTGTCGCCTTGCATAGAAGCTAATAGCGCCTCCTACAGACATTGCTTGTTCATCGACCACGAGCTCACGTAATGTACGACGGCCTCTTGCCGCTATTTGAGTAGGTACTCATTTCATCTGGTATAAAAACCATGGACCAAGTCATCCTCCAGCACACCACATCACTTCCCAGCTGCAAGCTCTCTAACTGAAACCCCCCCAATACACTAGCAGGACCAATGGCATCGCTTTTCAATCCTCCTGCACCTGGAATTCCTTACTTCACACCTCTCCAGCACCCGCCATCGGGCACCGCCGTTGACCCGCAGCCGGATGGTAAACCGATCCCAACGCTCTTCAAGCCTATTAAGATTCGTGGCGTCGAGTTTCAGAACCGCTTATGGGTGCGTGTTCAGTGCCGGCATGTACACGTGTTAGTTTCATTTATATACCCGCAAATCATCCATTTCAGCTTGCGCCTCTCTGCCAGTATTCCGCGGAAAATGGCGTCATCAGGCCCTGGCATATGGCACACCGTACGTGTAGCTCTACCCGCTCTTGTATCTACTCATACGATATCCTTTGCTTTATCGTTCAGTTGGTGGTATCATCTCTCGCGGACCCGGCCTTTCCATTGTCGAAGCGACCGCTGTTCTCCCCGAGGGGCGCATCACCCCCGAGGATGCGGGGATCTGGACGGATGAGCAAGCGAGAGCGTGGGCCGAGATTGTCACCTTCGCGCACTCGCAAGGCCAGAAGATCGGTATTCAGCTCGCTCACGCTGGCCGCAAGGCTTCTACAGTCGCGCCGTTCATCAACGGCAACGCCACAGCGCCCCTCGCTGCAGGTGGCTGGGCAGACGACGTCTACGGTCCTTCCGCTGTCGCGCACAGCGATGCCCTGCCGACTCCGAGGGAGGCTACCAAGGACGAGATCGCAGTCGTTGTGAAGGCATTCGCAGACGCGGCGAAGCGCTCGGTGCGCGCGGGCTTCGACGTGATCGAGATCCACTGCGCGCACGGATTCTTGCTCGACTCGTTCCTAAGCCCGGTCGCGAACAAGCGCACAGACGAGTACGGCGGTAGCTGGGAGAACCGCGTCCGGCTCCCGCTTGAGGTTGTCGACGCTATCCGGGCCGTCATTCCGCCGACGATGCCACTCTTCCTTCGGTCAGTCCTCATCTTTGAAGAGTTCATGTCTCTCTAACCTCGCTCTGACCCAAACCGTAACAGCATCTCCGCTACGGACTGGCTCGAAAACGTCCTCCCAGCCGAGGAGTCGTGGCGGTCCGAAGACACTGTGCGTTTCGCAGGGATACTCGCCGATCATGGCGTCGATCTCCTCGATTTGTCCTCGTCGGGCAACTCGCCCGCGCAGAAGATTACCTCTGGGCCCGCGTACCAGGTGCCTTTCGCTGCCGATGTCAAGCGCGCGCACGGGGATAAGATTCTCGTCGCTGCCGTTGGCGCCATCTACGACGGCCCGCTCGCGCAGAGCATCCTTGACAAGGTACGCGTGTCTGAGTATGCGTAGTGTTGAGATAAACGAGAGCTGATGTTTGTGCTCAGGGTGATGCGGATATTATCTTAAACGGGCGGATGTTCCAGAAGAACCCGGGCTTGGTGTGGACGTTTGCAGACGAGCTCGGTGTCGAGCTGCATCACGCCGGTCAGATTGGCTGGGGCTTCAAGGGGCGCGCCAAGACGGTGAAGAAAGACTAGGGCAGGAGTGGATCATAGGATCTGCTAGTGTCTCAACAGCACGATGGGATATGTAGGACTTCGCATTAGACGTACGTGTTCGGGTTTCAGTTGTTACCTAGAACTGCTATCCATGGCATTTCTTACGGGGAAACATGGGACGCATATGTCGGTGGTTGGGTGACACGTATGTTAATCTTTCTCAAGCCCACTCATCGCTCATCTCGTAGAGAACGCCGTATGAGACCGATAGGTATAAGAATGATGAGCGCCCGGAAGAAGGCCATCAAATTCGAGCATTGATTTCGGAGGTTCCTGCTAACTGTCACGATGCTAACTGTCACGAGGCCAACTGTCCTCGACAGGCTTAGCGATAAATGCCTTTTGGGCAGATTGGGTATGTAGTTCTCAGCATCATGGCGTGCCTGACCGTGGCCGCCCACGAAGCACGGCGTGCCAATAGTCGCTGTTCAAGAAGTCAGAGTTCACATCGAGCCTGCGAGTTGCGTGTTGTCCTCTCCCGCTCACTCGAGGCTGTCGTCGGTCCTTTCTTCCGCACACTCTGCCTCTGCGAGGGCGAAGGAGGTATATCTGCTCCTTATAGCAGATCCCTTTGCTTATAGGATACCCTGAAGCCTTGATACCCACCTGATACCAAACTCTCGTTGATGTTCTTCACGCCAGGCATTCTCTTGTCACCTCTATGGCTCCTCGGCTTCAGACATACAACAGTCTCTGCAGAACTTGTCAACCTCACGATAGACGATTTCTATCACGATGCATTGAATGATGGTCTCACGTACTTCCCGGTACAAAGTTGGATGCAGGGCAACTCTCTATGCGCAGACTGCTTCTCCGATATTGACGCAAGCAAGATGATGTTCGGGACTTGGCATGAGCACTTCTACGACTCGCTGGCGACCTCAGAGCAGCTCGGCACAGTGGGCATAGCGAGTACCGACTTCGTCGGTACGTCCTTCGCCCCTAGTTCGCTCACACGGGGGCTCAACTAGGCATCTGCCCTCTCTCAGGTCGTGCGGTTTACATCTACTGTGCTGTACCGGATTCGCTCAACGTTCATCTCGACTTCATCATCAACGGAGAAGTGGTCGGAAGATATATCCATACAGGACAGACGAATGCACAGGGGATCACGTATGGCGTCCTCGTATACGCAAACACGACGATGGTCCACTCCACACACGCGCTCGAGATCCGCAACGGCGTAGCGGGTGAAGTCTCGTCGACCGTCTTCCTCGATGCGATCATATATACGTACGTTTTGCGTTCCTCTTTCATTTTGCACGTCTTCTGTTGAAAGGACTCAACCTTGATGTGACGCAGGCGCGATACAGACCTTGCACCGCTGGCATCCGGGATCAACCCATCCGCAATCATCGAGCCTTCTGCGTCAGGTTTCTCTGCCGTTTCCGCAACGTTCCCCGCCACCACATTGTCCTTATCTGCTGACTCGACCTCCACCGTTGTGGTTTTTGCTACCCCTTCCCTGGCCGCACCGACGGAAAAATCCTCCCCAAACGCCACTTCCTCGAAGTCGTCCACCAGCTCATCCTTGATCCTTCCTGTTGCGATCGCCGGCTCGTTCGTCCTCATGATCATCGCCGGAGTTTCCATCTACTATAGCAAGCGATGTCTGCCCCATGCACGAGCCTGGTTCGGTGGCCGGCGTGAGCCACCCTCAGCACAGTTCGTGCAGAGCATTCGAGGCAGTGACGGGGCGGGCGCGGGAGGCGCGATCAGGAGCACGACCGCCACGACTGGTCCGACAGAAAGTGCGGAGATGGCGGAAGCAGGAGAGGCTGGGCCAGTGAGCAGGATTGCGGGGCCCAGCGGGTCGCAAGTGGCGACGGTTTCGCAGCGTGAGCGTTTTTCCTGCTCCTTTTGCGTACGTTGGGTTGACTGGTGCCATGATTTTGTAGCGGTGCCTCAGGAGGGGCCTTCGTCATCAACGGGTATCGAAGAAGTCCCTCGATGACAGTATGATAGTAGGTTTTGGACGATTGGGAGCTTTAGGACGCTCCTATGCATCAGCTTAGGTCGTACAGCCGTATGGCTGAGCTGTCATTGGCGGTGACTCCTAAGGCTATAGTAAAGATAGAGGTTCAGCAACGTTTTCTCAGGTACTGGCAGTGAGTGGACGCTGGGAACGGAATGTACACCGGAGATCTGGCAGAAATACTTGTGAGGGTGTTCCGGTATCACCGAAGAACAATGCTCGACAGATGTGCTGCACGATGGATGAGCGGAAGCAACTCCTCCGAGCTCAGCCACGGTCCACCAGAGAAAGGATCCGGAATGCTTATACTGAACTGCCTTTTGCGGACGCGCCATCGCAACCGCTTATCTTACATAAGCTCCCTACAAGGGCTCCACGTCGCACTTTCTCAGCCTCGGTCTCTGACAAAGGCTCGCGAGAGCGGCCACCACACACACCACACACATCTCTCTTCCCAACCACCACTCGTCCTCACGTTCCCTTCATGAGGCTCTCAACGCTCTTTGCCGCCGCGCTGTCCATCGGCGCGGCGTTCGCGTCCAATGTCGTCGAGCTCAATCCGGACAACTTCGACGAGTTCGTTGGCCAGGGCAAGCCTGCTCTTGTTGAGTTGTACGTATTCGCTGCGTGTGTATGCTTAGGAGTGTCTCATACGATATCCTGCCAGCTTTGCTCCTTGGTGTGGTCACTGCAAGGTGCGTACGGACTCGCCCGACACGATTCCGACATTCTCGGACTGACATGCTTTGCGCATAGAACCTCGCTCCCGTATACGAGCAGCTCGCGGACGCGTTCGCGCATGCGAAGGATAAGGTGGTTGTTGCGAAGGTCGATGCGGACGGTGTTGGGAGGCCTCTCGGTCAGAAGTACGGCGTGACGGGGTTCCCCAGTGCGTCCTCATTCCACGCTCGTGCTGCATGCACGCTCTCTGATTGATTCACGCTGCAGCGCTCAAGTGGTTCGGTCCTGACGGTGGTGAACCCGAGAAGTACGAGGGGGGCCGGGACCTCGATGCGCTGGCAAACTTGTGAGTGTGCTGTTCTCTGCCCCGCTCCCACGTCCTATGGTTCTGTGGAATTACCATCCGCCGGCTACTCCACGACCACGTATCCCGTTGCCTGCCTTTTCCCGCGCCCTGTCGAATCCGAGTGAATGTGCATCCGTACTATGTGTCGATACTCCTGTCCCACGTCTCGTCACCCGGGGTATGATGCTTCATCAGGTTTAAGGTCTCTGAATACGTTCAGATGAGACTGCATTTGCTTTACCTGACCCTATCTGCTATCTTATTCGTATGCTCTGGTCTATGGAACGAAGCTAATCCGTTGGCAGCATCACGACAAAATCCGGCGTGAAGTCGAACATCAAGCCCCCTCCCCCACCGGCGTACCAGATCCTTGACATTCACACGTTTGACGATGTTGCCCTGGTAAGACCTAACGGTTTCTCTTCGTGCCCGTGTAGCATGCTAATCTGCTCGATAGAACCCCGACAAGGATGTTATCGTCGCGTTCACAGCACCCTGGTGCGGTCACTGCAAACGTCTCAAGCCCATCTATGAGGAGGTTGCGAAGGACTTCGCGAACGAGCCCGACGTCAGTTCGCCTTCCACTGTCTCCCACTCCTCCGCTGACATCCCCTGGTGTTCATAGTGTCTCGTGACGAACGTCGACGCGGACGCGCAGAACAACCGCCCGCTCGCGACCAAGTACGAAATCGGCTCCTTCCCCACGATCAAGTTCTTCCCCAAGGGCTCGTCCGAGCCCGTTGACTACGACGGCGCACGCACCGAGGACGCCTTCATCGCGTTCCTCAACGAGAAGTGCGGCACGCACCGCTCCCCCGGCGGTCTCCTCGACGACACCGCGGGCCGCCTCGCGGAGCTCGACGCGCTCGCGCAGAAGTTCGTTGAGGGGGCGTCGGCGGCGCGCCAGGCGGTGTTCAAGGAGGCGGGCGCGCTCGCGGAGACCATTGGGGCGGGCGCGAAGCATTACCTGCGTGTGATGGAGAAGGTCGTCAACGGCAGCGAAGAGTACGTCGAGAAGGAGACGAACCGGTGAGTCTTACTGTTGACTGTCTCGAGACACAGTGTTGACGTTCTACGTGCAGCCTCAAGTCGATCCTCCAGAAGCGCACGCTTTCGCCCGGCAAGCTCGACGAGATCAAGATCAAGGCGAACATTCTTGGCGCGTTCAAGCCTGTCCCGCCCCCCGCTGAGGAGGCCAAGGAGGAGGCTGCCCACGACGCTGCGGAGCTCTGAAGGATGAGATGCCGCTCGTGAGTTTCGTGGACGGGTACGGAGACGGATGCGTGTCAGGTTTTATGATACGTCGTGTGCCCCTCGTCGGATTAGTTAAGTTATAGAATGCAAGTCTTGGATCCCTCTGGCGAGTGTCATCGACCTGTTTTTATACATCGGCATATGTCGACAAGGCAATCCTTGTTATGGTGTTGATCCTCCAACACTGTTGACACCTAAGTTTCGCTCAGCCGCGAGCGAACAAAACAGTGTGGTGTAGATTGGCGGAGTCCTCACAATTGTTGTCCACCAGAGTCACCATGAAGTTCATCCTAATCCAACTGGTAGAGACGGTTTGAAATCAAGAAGTCTATAAAACGGATGTGGATACACCTGGAGGGCTGTCTTGTCTAGATTCTAGAAACCCGGTCTTGTCTAAGCCAGGTATACTGAGATTGTTTCGTGCAAAGATTTCTGCGGGTTCCCAAATCACGGCACGCGTCAAGAGACAAGTTGACTCGATACAAATACAATGCGTAACGAGTCCAAATGGGTGAACACGCCTACTCTATTACGAGTAATGAGCTCAATGATAGAACGTCTTGCTGGGAACCGTGTTTTCCTGCGGGAGGAGTTGATCCAATAAAGCTCGAGACGTGAATTGACGTGATTCATGAATCATGATAACCGGGCTCCATATACGGCATCTGCAGAGAGCCAAGGTTAATTCGACATTGAAGAGACAACCGACGTAATATACAGGCACTAGACAGGCCTCGGGATGAGCGGAGGAACCGCACCAACGATGTCGAGAGCGCTTCTCCGAGGCGTGTGCCTGCAAGGGCGTCCACACAACCTCCCCTCGACAACCGGCTCCATGATACGCACCCCAAACGTGTCGTGGCCTTTGCAACGCACATGAGTACCGCAAATTTACCTGTGCATGCGGTTCCGCATGGCACAGCTCGCGGCTGACACGCCGAGGCGCGATCAGACCTCAGACCTCGGCCATACCTCCACCAGCGATCGGTGCTCGCCCGGATCCTATCCTCCAGCCCACTCCAGCCGCTAGCTCCGCTACCATAGCGACGCACCACGCCCCCTCCGCGCGTCCATCGATGCCCTGGGGCGGACGAGGCCCCCAGGCGCACCCCGCGGATGCTGAGGAACGAGGAGGGGCCTGAAGTCTGGCGCGACGCCCATATCGAGCGAAGACAATAAGGCTCCGGAGCGCGGTGTCGGATCTCGTGGCGTCGGTTCGTTGAGGAAGATGGAGGACGTTGGGACTCCGCGAAGGCGGGGCGAGGGACGTGTTCCTGGGCAGGGTTTGCTGCATTCAGCGGGTCCGGGAGGAGACGAGGTCGGGCGAGCTTGGGTGGGCGCTTATTTCGTCGAAGAGACCGAAGAAGGGGCCCGATGGATTGGAAGGCGAGGGGGAAGAGGCACCTATTGGGTAAGTGGGGGGCGGTGGCGGTACTATACGCCCGTAAAACAAAAGCCAAGAAGCCGTGTTAATTGATGCGCGCCTTTGCTGGATGAGAAGTCGGACGTACGCGGTCGGCAGCTCGGTGCATCTTCAAAATCTCCGTGAGCGGGCTTTCCACGGTCTCTGTTCGGCTTAGGTACAAGGATTGCTCTGACCGTGTTCGGTGGGGCCCCCGTTCTCGTGCAGGAACCGACCGTGTGCGGGCCCAGGTGTGGAAGACAGGAAGTCAACACGATCCCGCCCGGGGCGTTCCCAGACCCAAGCGCTGCGCGTGATAAGTCCGAGAACCCGCGGAGACAAAATGCCTGTCGTGGTGAGATGAGAATCAATAAGAAGAGAAGAGACCGTATGCGCCGGCATGAAGGAGTTCCTTGAGACGGCGTGGGGTTGTGTAAGCACGAACCTTTACGTGAGGGAGAAGTGGAAGACTGACGCATGCGGATAACCTTGTGTAACTGTCACGGAGATGGCGGGCGTGGCGCCGTTGAACGCTCTAAACCCCTTCCCGGACCGTGCGGTTGGTAATCAGGAAGGGAATATCTTGGGGCGGGATTCTGCTGTCAGACTGGACGCGGTGTGGCACGCTAGAACGTGCAGCATACCTTGTAGTACGCGAGCTCTCTAGCAGTATATCCAATACCCGGATCTATGTGCACGGTCCGCCGTGAGACATACACGTGTGCGAGTGAGAGCGAGGTAATGGTCCTCGCTGCAGTATCTCCGCCGTACGAAAGGACCATTACCGAACGGCTCTCAACGCCACTCTGCTTGTCGTCCATCGCTACCTGAGGAAGAATCAGCAGATGATACAAGCGTGCACACAAGACTCTCGAAGACTTACCCGTTAAAGATGGCATGTGCTAGCGGAGCAGAACCCGAAGCGCACAGCCCCGACTGAGATTATCGGCACGATCGTCCGGCGTTGAATAGCCATGCGCTTTCCGCGGCTCTGCAAGAGGAAGCTATGGCATCATCACATGTTCGACTTGATGCGCGTGTAGTTGGAAAAGCAGCGCCGATTGATACGTCTTGAACATAGAAGTCAACCGCGCACGCCTCATTCTTGATAGAGAAGCAATATCTGTGGGCGTATGTGAGCTCGACGCGTCGTAAAGCCAGCCGTGTTCACAAGCTCGTAGGTCGTTGGCTCCTGCGCGAACTCCCCAGACACGTCATCCTCATCGTATGCGGGTGAATAAACTGTCAGCCACCAGGGGCAGATACATAGCCTCCTATGCGCAGGTGACGAGACTTAGAATATCCGAGACTCAGCATTCGCTTGACGATATGTCAGGTGCTGACATGTGCACAGGACGCGTCTCAGGCCTTTGCCGCCGCGTGGTTGGGGACAGACATGCATCCCACATTCATAACTAGACAATGGTTTCGGAACTGAGCCATCCAGAACTCAGAGTTGCGTTTAGCAGACGAGTACGCACCAAACATATTGCATGAACCAAAGGAAGGATATGGTTACGAAGAGAGTCGGGTAGCTTCGTGGCAACGCAAGTCACGGCTCGGCATCCTCGGCGCGCTTACAGCGGCTTACACCGTCCCGTCACCGAGCCGCTGCCCCACGTTTGCACTGCCCTCCACTTTCTCGCTCAGCTGGTCTGTATTCTTCCCACAGCGGTTGCATATCCGTAAAACCATATATACGCCGCTGTTTCGTCTTCACAACACCTAGTTGTTCTCCTTTCCCCCAAGTGCTCTTCACTGTTCGCGGACATAGCGCTCAAACTCCTATCAAGACCACACGCGCGCAATTCACGACACGGACGAACTTGACACGCATGTACGTTCCATACGCATCAGAGCTCGGTCAGAGGCTCTATCGAAGGCGAGGAGGCGGAGCAAAGGGCGGTGGAGGGAAGACCGGGTCAGGAAGGTGAGCCAATCCACACGTTCAGGGAAGGACTGGCAACTCAGGCGACTGTGGCCGTTTCCAGCGAGGGCTCTACGGGGACAGGCAGTGTGGGCAGTCGGGGCGCGGAAGTGCCCGTCTCGGGCTCGACAGTGGGCCGTTCGAACGCGGTCTCGTATGGGACGGGGACGACTAGGATCATTACCATCCCTCAAGGGCAGCCTTTCGCGGGGCGTACGTCTGGTGGCGCGACGCGTGACCAGATTTACGGAAACCGGTGCGTTTTTTTGTGTTCAACGCACCTCAGCCGCATGTTTGGCTAACTTGTGACTCGTATCTCCGGTGCAGAAACTACGGGAGCGGATATCCTGGTGTAGGCGGGCTGGGAGTGGCCAATCGCAACTTCCCCTTTGTCTACTGGCCTTTCATCTGGGGCGGAGGGTTCGGATACGGTGCCGCATACCTACATGACAGAGAAGTAAGCACCGCCTGTTTTCGCAGTTTCTACCGCGCGCGCACATCGCGACATATTCCCGTGTCTGACATCGCCCTCCCCAGTACGGCGAACCGAACAACTCCTCGCGCCCTGGTGGACCCCTCGCGCAAGCTGCCTTCTCTTCCTCGTCCGTGCAGAACAACACGTTCCATGTTGTCTCTGATAACAGCACTGTTGCTGCCCTCATCGCCTCCATATCTGCCAACTGCACCATCGCGTCAAACTCGTCCACCTCCCCTTCGCCGTTCAACGCCTCCGCCACCGATCCGCTACCAGAGCAGACCGTGCAATACTTCCGAGCGAGCAGCGTAGCGCTTACGCTCGACGGCTACAATGATACCACCGCCCTGAGCGGAGACGAGAACGCCACCGCGCCTGCGCTCCCCTCGGGCATCGACATGACGCTTCTTACATGTCTGAACGACACGATAGGGGAGGCAGTCCCTCTCTTTGAAGATGCGGCAATGGGTCTGCCCGTCCCGAGTGTAAGTTTGTTTGTCCTCCTGTGCGTGCTGTGGCATGCGATGTTCTAGACCTCTACGCGTGAACCTACTCGACCCATTCTCTGCTTGCGACACCTTGCTATCCTCCTTACATATCTGTGCCCCCATATCTGCTTGCATCTTTCTTTTTCTCCGTCGCGACGCCATTCACGATCATACCCCGGGTATTTTGGATGATACGAACATCTTGCCAGACAGGATCTGTATATCACGTTGAAGTTGTGCCTGCAGTATGTAGCCTACTATTTCAGTATATCGTACGTACAGCTGCTATTGCTTCCTTCCCTGTGCGGATTACTCTGCGCCGTCCACGCCTTCACAGCACACCCATGCTCCGACTACTCGGATACGTAGCCACTCAACACTGCCTTTCCAGGAGCGAACGTGCGGTCATGTCACTGGCGTTCGCAGGCGCGCATCAAGGCTGTGTGAACTCACTGGCACGCCGGCTCCGGATACAGCTTACCACCTATAGACCCTTGACTATGTGCGCACCGGCTTATGATTACCCCAGGAGACCAGGGCGGTGCTTTATATAACATTTTGAGGCCAGCAACGTTAGGCTGGCCTATGTAGACGGGACTTCTGGGAGCAGCGTCGACCCGAGCGAGTGAAATATCGCCACCCTCCTGATTGTTAGATGGCATGTGCATACCCGGATCGCCCTAGGGCCGATGCGATGTTGCTCTGTTTGACACGACCGCCTCGCTCATGCACCGGTATATTTCCATCAATCCAGATGAACTCCATAACAAGTATCCAGCTCACTCAATCGAGTCGCTTATAATGCGGGCGGGCCACATACGCCGTCAGTTTTCCCTCTCATCGTCTTCTACTCGACTTACTACCAGCAACACCGTCCACGCGCGTCGATGCGTGTTCCCCTTATCTTTCCAGGCCTCTCTCGTGACAGTGACATATCAGAGGACTTCGACGATCCCGATCCCGACTATTTCACCCTAGAGCGTCGCGCGCCTCGAGGTGGTGGCGGGCACGGCTCGAGTCACTCGTCCTCCTCCCACTCGTCTGGATCACATTCCGAGTCTTCCTCCTCTTCTTCTCATGGATCTTCAAGTTCGAGCTCAAGCTCAAGTTCAAGCGTGAAACCTGGAACACGCGGGGCTATAGTACCCGTCAGCGGGCCCACGCATGGGATCACCGAGGCGACGGCGTATGGGTCTGGTAGCACGAGGATAGTGTCTATTCCCTCTGGTCAGCCCTTCTCGGGCCGGACGTATGGTGGCGGGACGCGCTCAGCGGTATACGGGACACAGTACGTACTGTTGTCTTCCTTCTATGGAGAGGAGGCTGACACTGCCATCGGGCGCGAAGGGTATACGGAAGTGGATATCCAGGCGTAAGTGCCGCGTCCGTGCGCGGAGTTCAAGGGCGTAACTTCCCCTACACGTATTACCCCGTCGTCTGGTGGGGTTTCGGGCCGGGATACGGCCCGCCGTACTTGCACCCTCACGAGGTACGTCCTCCCTCCTCTCATCCCTATGCCCACATGAATGCTCAACATTCCCCACGATCACCCATCCATCCATCCCTGCGCATTGCAGTACGGCGAGCCCAATAACACCACCCGTCCCGGCGGGCGCGAGATGCAAATCAAGATCGTCTCCGCCTCCACCTCCTCCGCCCAATCCACCTTCCACGTTATCTCCGACTCCTCCACGATCTCCTCCCTCTCCGCCTCCATCACCGCGAACTGCTCTACGCTGCTCAACCCGAAGCTCACGACCGCGCCCGCGTTCTTCAACGGCACGGGCAACGGCGAGCCGCTTGCAGAGCAGGCGGTGCAGTATTATCGCGCGAGCAGCGTCGTGCTCACTTTGGATGGGTATAATAACACCGCTGTGCTCAATGCGAACGCTAGTGCGGACACGCGCCCGGCACCTTTGCCCTCGGGCGTAGATCGGCCACTGCTGGATTGCTTGAACTACACGATCGGGGAGAGTGCGCCGATGTTCTCGGATTCGAATCTTAGTGTGTCGCAAAACGGGGCCGGGCGAATAGGGACGGGACCACCGGCGATGATTGGGCTGTTATGGTTGTTATTGTGTTTGTTGTCATGGTTGTGAGCTGGACAAGGGACTCGGATAGTTATCTACTGTATGTAGACATGCGTCGGCGTAATGACTCCATGCTTATATTCATGGTATGTCACACCTTAGAGAGCGGTTACTTTCCACATCCGACAGAATGAAGGACGTCTCAAGATCTCAGCGTTCGATATTTCTGCGTTCGAACTTCAGCTAGCTGCCAACCAGATCGCAAACACAACTGCTCACCTTGATCGTCAGGCTGGACCAGAGGGGAAGTCGTGACGATTTCGTCCACGATACGGCCTGAGTGTGATGTTGAATCGAGCGGGCGCCTGCATCGACGTCGGAGAACCGTAGGAAGCACGTGTACGAGCAAGAAACACGTCCGCCACTTTCGTCTACGGGCGAAACCTAGACTATATGCGCCCGTCCGCACCAAGCTTCTCAACCTTTATGGATGCATCCTTCGTCCTTTTATCTCTAGTCTGTCTTATGTTACACTATCAACAGAAGCTCCGAGGTGCAGCAGCTCCAGACTCACAGAGTATATGCAGGTAGCCGTCACAGCCGGAGCCTGATTCCTACCCTCGTTGACTACTCAGTCACGGGTCGATCACGACGGTGGCTCCAAGACTTTCAATAGGTACTGTGTATCTGTGTCGTATGCGTCAGTCCCGCGTCCTATATGTGACGGGCCTCACCCACCTGTACAGGTACGCGGACATAGCGAGCCAGACGATTGGCATGCTCACGGGGGTCGCGTCGGCTGCCCGCATGCATAACGTCACAAAGTCTTGAACACTCCAGACGGGAGAAACGCAGCTGCCTGCATCCACGAGAACCGCGGATTCTCCAGCAGTTCGACCGGCGTCCAAATCGCGTTTAAGGTAAGATCCAGGTTGTGTCCCTTTTGTACCTCGGTTATAGCTCTGTAGAACGGACAGTGTTGTGGGATTGGTCGTCCTTAACTTCTTCCACTATCCAAGATGACGCTCCGTGACAGACGATATGTCGGCGCGCGCTAGTCTGGTATGACATACAAGGCTGGCAGCGTTCTCGGATGTAGGCTACCTCGTCAATGCTACAGTACTGTCGTCAGCCCCACGCACAACCGCGATCACCATCCAGAAGTACCCACCAACCTAACCACCCACCGCGCCGCAACTGCGCACCGGTGGCACCGAATCCCGCACTCCTTGCCAAATCGGACTGAATACGTTACCATCCAGACGGAGCCGACGTCCGACGGTGTCGATCGAGCGTCCCCGACTGGGCAGCGCGATGCCGGCCACACAAGCCCCCACACCAGAAGGCACAGCATTGCGGTTCGGAGGACGCACGACGGTGGCGGGCGGCGCGCACTGCGCGCACCGAAAGTTGCCATACTTGAGGGGGGTGACGGTTCCCAGATCTCGCCACACGACGTACGGGACCACAATAGACGCGCGAAGCCTTGGCCCCGAGGCGGGTGGCGGATCCTCGCACGCGTTCCGTTCGGGCAGCCGAGGGGGACCCACAGCGATAAGGCTGCGACGGGGAACGCGGTTAAGAAGGCGGGGATGACGAGGGAAGGGTGGGTGCAGTAACTTACCGGTCTACCGGTGGACGAGTTTCCGTGTTGTCTCTCGGTGTGAAGTATGGTCAAAAGCAGTCTTCATAGTAGCGAAAATTATGGAGGAGGGGTGCCCGATTGTGGTCGACCCAGAGGTGCTCCTGCGAGTGTGGCAGCGACGGGGAAGCGAATCTCGGCGACGTCTTTGACCTAGACATGATGTACACAGCGGCGTAGCGTGTCATCTTGTGTCTAAATGCCCCGTTTAAAGCCTACTGTGGGCTCAGAGCGGTCAACCCGCCGTCCCCGGTTGCTAGAAGCCGCCGTACTCACCGTAGACCGTCCCGTTACCCGCTATTGTGCTGCCTCCGTCTCCGGCTTGTCCAGCGTCGCAGTCGACCAAGACGCAACGTTTCTCCAGCTGGACGTGCATAAGATCTGGCAAACAATTGCTTTCATTGTTGCCAGAATAGAGCAGGTACTAGCACATAGCGGGAGGATAATGGTGGTGGTGGTCGAGAGAGAACAAAGGAACTCGCGCGCCCGGACGCACGCGTCGTGAGAAGCGCCGTGCGCGCGCGCAGGTGACGACGTGCACCGCGACCGCCGCGAGGCTGGCAACGCGCTCCCCACACCCCTCGCGACCTTTGTTCCTCCTCCGCGCCCAGATGCCTACTTATACCGTCTTTCTTCTGTCCTTTCACCCGCTGCTGCCCCCGCGCTGCTAGTGCTACCCCTCGCCAGCCCTCGCCGCGACGGAGCCCCCACTTCTAGCCGCCACCCGCGATCGCCCACCCGCCCCGCCCGTCCCCCGAGGACGATCAAGCTCAAGCTCGCAGCGTACCTCATCTCCTCGTGTCGTCCCCATCGCGCTTACGCGACACCCAACCTTCGTCCATGTATGTACGATCGGGACAACCCCCACTCTATCAATCCACGTGTTACCGCCTGCTACCATCTACGATCCCCCTTCCCTCCAAGTCCTCGCGCGTCACGCAATACACGTCGTGTGTTCTCATCTATGCGCTTCCATTGTATTCGGTGCGGAGGATGTACATGACCACAGGACGACAAGGTAAGCAGCAAATAATGTCATAAGTAGCAGGCTGTCCGCGATAAGGCAACGCGAAAGGCGGAGGCGGCGCTGGGACGTGAAGGGGGCGTGAAGGCGGGGCGTGTGAGGAGGGGGTGGAGGGGGAGGTGAACGGGGGGATTGATGAAGTGTGAAAGACAAAGGGGTATCGGACACAAGGGTTCGAGGGTGAAGCGGTAAGCGGCAAGCGGCGACGCCGAAGGGAAGCGCGATGGAGGGGTGGGGGGTTGTGAGCGGGGCCGGGGAGAATGCCAAATAATGCGATGAGGTGAGTAGGTGATGTGTGGACGATGATGCTACGGGCGAGGAGGCCGGTGCGGATTGTTGTTACAGCGGGGAAGGGAAGAAGGAAACTGATAGGACTACAGTGGGCGATAGAAACACAACGGCGCAGATGTAGTGGCACAAAATACACGGCGCCGCGCCCTCAACAGCGGGACGCGGGCACAAAGAGAACCCGGGAGGAGAGAGAGGCGTCGCAGATGTATGTAGGATCGTGTGAGGGGTGGTAGCTGTGACGGAGCATTGGGTAGTGGTTGGGGGATGTGTGCGGTGAGCATGCAATAATTTTACAACAACTGAAACAAACAGCAGCGTTCGTAGCGCGTCGACCCACGCCCGCGCGAGCCGACAGGGTTCATCACCAACTCATATGTTCGTCTGTAAACACCGAGAAGGGGGTGCTGTCCGGCCCGCCGGGCGTCGTCGTCGCATCGTCAAAGTCGTGCTCTTCGTGCGGCAGGCCCTCGCCCGCTGGCGCGCCGAACTCGTGCGGCGGCGCGCCGTCGAAGCGCGGTATCATCCAGTCCGGGCAGAGACCGCCCGCGGGGCCCTCGTCGCACTGCAGCTGCGTCGCGCTCGGGGGCAGCGCGTCGAACTGCGCGACCCCAAGCTCGACCGGCGGAATCGACCCGAGGTTGAAGTCCTCCGGCATGAGGCTCTCCATGTTCGCCCACATCGTCCCCTGGGGCCAGAAGCCGAACGGCATCTCGCTCGCGCAGTCGTCCGGGTCGACGTTCTCGGGCACGTCGCCCTCGCACGACTGGTACTGTTGGTGCTGGACGAGCGACATCATCTGGATCGCGTCGGCGGGCGTGAACGGGCCGCTGTGGGAAGACGCGGGCGAGAGGCCGCAAGATGGGTAGGTGTCGGCGGGGGAGATGAGGGAGGAGGCGATGGCGTCGGCGGGGGAAATCATGGTCGGTGCGTCGCTCCGCGCGGGTATGCTGAGCGCGTGCAAGAGAGGACCGCCAACCACGCCGTCGTCGGTCGAGATGTGGAACATATTTTGGTAGCCGTCGTCCGGCTGCTGCTGCTGCTGATGTTGTGTCTACAGGAGCACGTCAGCGTCACGCCACACTCACTCCCACCGCACAACGCGCGCACGAATACGAGACTCACCTGGAGGGTGCTCCCGTCGTATGCAGAAGGCGCCTGATACGAGGACATGTAGAGCTGGTCGTGAGGTGCGTAATCGTATGTCATAAGAGCTCCCGAGCCGGGCGGGGGGATGTTCGCGACCGGCGCCGGTGACCGTCCGCTTATGCGCGGGACGTCCGTCGGCGAAGCGGGGCAGGACGGCATCCAGACGGTCGGAAGCTGGATCGTCTGGTACGCGGGCGGGGGCGTCGGCGCGGAGGCTGCGCGACGTCCGTGTCCGTGGCCGGCGCCGTGAGGGTGCTCGCGCGAGATGGAGCGAGAGGACGAGGACGAGACTGGGACGAGGAAGGAGAAGCTCTCGACGTCGGTGTCGTGCTCTAGCGCCGTACGCGTCTTGCCTTTGAGCTTGTCCTTCTTGCCCTTGTTGCGCTGCGGACGGTAGACGTAGTTGGGGTACATCGCCTCGTGCTCCTTCTTCTTCTCCTTGGCGAGGTCCTCCCAGTACTGGCGCTCCTCCGTCGAGAGGCTCTTCCACTGCTGGGAGATCGTCTTCGAGAGGTCCGCCTGGCGCTCCTTCTTGACCGGGCCGGTGGCGCCCTCATCCTCGTCCTGCGCAGCCGCGGCCTCGGCTTGGGCCTGGCGCTCCTCGCACTTCCTCCTCCGGAAGAGAATGAACGCATTCTCTGGCCGCTTGATGTAGTCGTCATCGCCCTTCTTAGGCCGCCGCTCCCCGATGTCGCTCGCAGTCGATCTACGCCTGCGATGCGACGACGCCTGCGAGGATGGCGGGGCCGTTGGTGAAGAAAGAACAGAAAGTGTGGAGTCCGATCCGATCGAGGATGTCGGGGAGAAGGGCCGGATAGGTGGTGGCGTCGAAGGAATGGATTTCAAGGTGGGCTCGAAGGGCGAACCGGACGGCGAGGTAGGGAAGCGAGTGTCGTTGATAGGGAAGGTAAATGCGCGCGGCGTCGGGGAAATGATGGACACGGTAGGGGGAAGTGGGGCGTCCGTCGAGACTTCGAGGGCTGCGCGCGGGCGGACGCGAGGAGGCGGCGGCGGCGGATGCGGGAAGCGAGCGATTTGCGTCGGGTGCGGTGGCGGTGAAGGCAGCAGGGCGGGAGCGCGCGGTGAGTGCGCTGCTTGGGACAGAGGGACGGAGGGCGGGAGGAGAGACTTACTGCGCGCAGAGGCGTCGCGTGTGCGGTAAGCAGGCATGATGATTGTTTGCGGATCGTTAGCTGAAGGGAAAGAGAAGAGGGAGGTGTTTGGTAAACGCTCGCAAGTTTCCTCAGGGCAGATAATAGGGCGCTCCTGTTGGGCAAGAGGAGTGGCGGAGGGTGGCACAGGGGCCCCGAGGAGAACAATTGCGCGTAGGGCGGACGAGGGCGGAAGACAATACGGCCAGAGATCTTTATAGGTTAGGAAGGTGCGACCGACCGCCGAGTGCAGCAGTCGCCCGCGCGAGTCGAGATCTCCCCGCCCGATCCGCCTTCATTGTGCTGCCCTTTTGGGCTCGTGCACGGGCCCAAACCCGAACGAGCGAGCGAGCGCACGCGCAGACGTGCGCTCGCGGCGGTTTCTTCGTCCTGGCGGGGTCCTGGCTGCCTCCATTCCGTGACCAAACAGCCATCAACAGACATTTCCCTCCGGCGTCACGTCTTATTGTCTCCCTCTCCTTCCACGGTTCCTGTTCTCCCGAGCCCGTGGCACCTATCAGCTTATTGTCCTCCGCTGACCTTCGCATATGAGCCCATATGCCGTTATCTCCTCGTCCGGGCATCCTCGATGGAATACTCGATAAAGTCCCGTGTAGGCCCCCTTCGCGCGCGCGCATGGGCCGCGGCGGGCTCGCACACGCCGAGTCACCTCGTCCAGATGTGGGGCGCGACTCGCGCAGGTCGGCGCAGTGCGCGCGGGGGCAGCGCACCATCTCCGTGGTGGCGCGGGCCCTCCCCAGCAGCGCCAAAGGGACACCTGCACGACGCGTGCATCCGCCCCAGCGTACAGCCCGCGACTCGTGTCGTGCCGCGCGCTGCGCGAGCCCGCAATGACACGCCGACTGCTCCGTACCGAACGCCTCGTGTCGTGCGCTTTCGTAAATTCGCGGTAAGCGGGCACGGTGGGCGGGGGGTGGCGGGGGAGCGTGACTCATCGGCGAAGGAGGGAGGGCTGGGGACGAAGCTGCCGCGCGAGATAATCCGATATCCTCCCTGTCCACGAATGTGAGCGCGCGCGATGGATGTGAACCCCGCGTGCCAGAAACAGACTCCAGGATTTTCATGCATGTGCAATCAGCGCCCCAAGCGCCTCCCTCTTCGCACGTACCCCGGATCTGGAAGTCAGGCTCCGGGGCACGGGGCCATCGGAAAGCTCTCATGGCATCCAGATCTGGCAGGGGTACAGTTAGCTGAGAGAGACCGGAGAGTCGCCGGGAGCGCCCACGGCCGAGACACAGACAGACGCACACGAACGCCGCCAGAAAGAGACGAGAGAGGGGCTCGCGCGCAGACGCACGGATCCCGAGAACACAGGGGCTTGTCTGGGTCGACGCTCGATCGTGTTGCAGATCGCCGACGGGCCCTCCTCGCGACGCCCCTGCCTCTCCTCAAACCTGCAACGCGACAACAACAAGACGCCCTCTCTCCCCCGCCGACGCCCCCCTCCCAATCTGGTTCCGCGACGCTGCCCCGAGGCCCGAACCCCGAGCCCCGCCCGACTGCCCTTTCTGGACAAGCGGCCCGGCGCCTCCCGTGCCGCCGCGCCGCGGGCCCTTTCACGCTGCCCAAGGCGGTGCGGGTGCGCGCGTCCCGGTGCGCGGCGCGTGGGCGCCACCGGAACAGCGGGCCTGAGCGCGGCCAGCAGCTGAGCTGCCCGAGACGGTGGGGCGTGCCCCGCTCCTATCCCGGACCATCGCCCGAGGAGCCCACGCGGGCCACAGCGCACGCCCGCTGCCCAGCGCCCAGAGCGCGCGAGCGTGCGCTGCGCTCCGTCCACTATCCGGATCAGACCCTGGCGGAGCGGCGGGTGCGCGCGAAGCGGGTCCTGGGGCTGCGAGTGGCATGGGCAGAGACGCCGTCGTGCAGAGATCATGCCGGATGGACGAGCGACGGCGAGGACGGAGCGCGGGCGCGGGCTTCCTAGCGAGCCATCTGCGCACGGATATGGAAGCATTGAGCATGCCGTTTGGAGACTGCTCGTCCACCGCCCAGAGTTCGGGGCCACCGCGCCGTCTGTGGTCCCGTACATCCACCCGGATCTCTCCTCCATCGTGCCATGTTTATCTGCGCGAGCGGGATGTAGCTGATATGCCGGCTCACGGATGCTCGGAAGCATGGGCGCGTGTTAAATCAAAGTCTGTACGGAGACGCTAGCCACATCCTGCGACTTCGTCATAACGGCACACGCGACGTATGCACCTGACAAAACTACCAGGACCCCGACGTGCCACTGCTCGGAGAGCAGGGCTTGCGAGATGAACGCGTATGCCGAGGCTGTGAACTCCGTGCCGCTGCGACTTTCTAGAGGAAAAAAATAACCGAACCCCTTGTTAAGCGAGCCACACATTCAGATGAATGTTCGGCAGGGCAGTAGGGCGAAGGGGAGTCCAAGACACGACAGAGCGGGAGAGGATGCAAAGCTCGATGTTTCCTTAGACTCGGGCTCGGATACTCGGACCATGAACACGACGCACGACGCACCATGCACTCCGTTCCGCTTCGAGTATCATTTGCATAGCAACTGGCCACGCTTGAGGTGCAACGTGGGCTGCTGGGTCGCCACACTCGCGCGCGCCGAGCTCGTCCGCTGCCCGCTAGACTAGCGAAGGCGGCGTTGGACGGCGAGGGGTGCCCTGACCAGTGCGGTCGCTCGCTATCGCGTTTGCCGTATCGCATCGTCGGTGTGGCGGGATGAATTGATGACGCGCCCTGGATGGTGTGGGGTCGGGACATGTGGGCGCCATCCCGCCGTTCCGTCCCTCCGCAGTTTTGCCTCCGCGGTGATGAGTGATGCTTTTGAGATAGCCTCCGCGTAGCTCGTCGGCGCGCTGGACGAACATGGCAGGCCGGCCACATCGATGCCTGTAGAAAGCTCCATCAACACATATCACTTGACACATGAAGGTGTCAAAACCATCACCGGGGATTATCAACACCTCACGATCATGAAGGCACGCCATTACACACACGGAACAGAACTTTAGTCCCTGAGTAAAATACAACTGCGTACGAGTTCACGTCCTCCGCTGTTAATGGTATGTCGAAGACATAGCTGCGCGAACAGTGAAGCACATACCCCCGTTCTCAGATGTATTGCATGCGAAGACGTCGTGCTCAACGCAGCACAGCACCGCTCCTGCAGCACGTTGTGATGAGCTCGAGAATCATGTGAATAAGGAGCGGATATGATCACCCCGATGGATGTGGCCCGGAGAAGACAGGTTGGATGCGGACTCAGCAGCCTCCGCGCCCATATCCGCACCTACGGAAACGACCATATTCTCTTGCTAACGCCTATGGCTTCCGCAGACGATGTACTGCGGGTGCAATGAATGAGTCGTACTAGATGCCGGACAGGGAATGCGGGGCCGAACATACTGCATCCTAGACAGTTAATGGTCCCAGGTTATTCCGTCGTGCCGAGGTATCACGGGTGAGCTCCGGAGTCCGATATCTGCCATCCAGGGCGGCAGGAGAATGTCAGCCACGGCGGAACGATACGGGACATTGCTCGGAATGTGCGGATCGTGGCTTGGCCAGGGCGAAGAGTGAAACATTAACCTACAGAGTTCCATGAGTCGGCGGCGACAAAGCATCCGCGCCGTGCCGACCATTCGAAGCATAGCGTTGCGTTCGGACAGCCTTGAGAGGGATCAAGCTCGGCTAGTTAATTTCCTGAGCAATGCCACACGGGCACGCCGCGCAGGCATGCGCTTGGGTGGAGAGCAACGAGCACGGGACACGATTGTCCACGATATCAGCGATGGTGACCGATGAAGGTCTTGAAAAACATCGTAAACGCTCTGAGTGGTGTACGTTGAAGGAAAAGTAGCAAACGGCTCACCTGAACTGGGTGTATGCGCTGCCAGCGTGCAGCCAATGGGTTTCCTGCAATCCGCGAGCGGCATCATGAGGCGATAGATCTGTCTCCGGCGCCGAGTCGGCTGATTTACCGTTCGAGTCGCTAGTGTGAGTGAGGTCTTGCCATGTGCTGCGCAGAAGACACGCGTCGCACGCGCAGAGGAAGAGAGCGAACGTGGTGGCAGAGTGCAGAGACGCGTCCCTTCTCGGCGTCTCCCATGACGAGGATGACGTCGCCAACGCCGAACCCTGCGCTGGGGTTCCGGGATCGACGATCGCGCAGCACGAGCGGCAGCACAACTTGAAAATGGAAACCGGCAACATTCAGCCCACGTGGCTTCCCCGCACTGACGCAGTCGAGCGGGTGCTGCGAACTGGTGACGCAGTGGACTCCATGTTGAGCGGGTCCAGTCAGCCCCAACTCTGGTTGAACATACGCAACTCTCTTCACCCCCGGACGCTATCTTCCGGACCTGGTGCTATCTCACCTTGAAGTTTCTCTCTCAGCCTCCGAGGCTAGACCATCACCGCGTCTAGAACATCCAGATGCCACCGAAGATCAAGCGTCCACGCTCTCCGTCGATCCAGACCGCGACTCCCTCAGAACCACCCTCGCCATCATCGCAGCGCACCAAAAAGCTGAAGCTTCTAGCCGCGCACTCCCTCGCGTCCCCATTCCCAGACTTCACGCGCCCCACTCCCACCGAGGCCGCACACGTCCACGCGCTCCTCGCGCGCGAACACCCGGACCTCGCTGCCCGCCGCAAGCCGCCTGCCGCACGCGCAGACGCCGCAGGCACGTGCGGAGGGGTCCCGGACGTGCTCGAGGCGCTCATTGGCACCATCCTCAGCCAGAACACCTCTTCGAAGAACTCGACCGCGGCGAAGCGCGGGCTCGACGCTGCCTTCGGACGCAACAACTTCCGGGCGATTGCGGACGCGCCCCGCGCCGCGGTCGTAGCGGCGATCAAGACTGGCGGGCTCGCGAACAAGAAGGCCGCAGTGATCCAGAACGTGCTGCACGAGGTGCGCGCGCGGCACGGGACGTACTCCCTCCAGCACCTCGCCAGCGCGCCGCAGAGCGTGTCGGGCAAGACTGGGGACGTCGTGAGCTCGGACGAGGCCGCAATGGAGGAGCTCGTGTCGTACGACGGCGTCGGCCCCAAGACGGCGTCGTGCGTGCTGCTGTTTTGTCTGGGACGGGAGTCCTTTCCCGTCGACACACACGTCTTTCGCCTGGCGCGGCTGCTCGGCTGGGTCCCTTCGCGCGCGGATCGTGTCACGGCGCAGGCGCACCTCGATCTCAGGATTCCGGGGGACCTCAAGTACGGCTTACACGTACTGATGGTCGGTCACGGAAGGCGTTGCAAGGGGTGCAAAGGCAGCGGTAGCGGCGCGAAGGGCGAGTGCGTGCTCAAGCGATGGCTCCGCGAGGAGAGAGGCGTGAAGGAAGAGGAGCTGGAGATGGCACTTGTAAAGGCGGAAGAGGATGCCGGAGCACTCGATGACGCGGAAGTACCGTCTTCTAGCAAACTTGAGCCTTCCTAATCGGTTGGCATTGATTGTCTTCACGTCGGATAGTACTCTACAGTTAAGCTAATGTGCCTTCGGACGGCCCTTACTTCCGTCTCGTGTAATATAGCCTTCATGCTTGAGCTTCAATGCATCGGTTACTTGTACTAGGTAATGAGCCACGCACAAACGGCGCGTGTAGATTCCGTAGAACGCGTCTAATGAAACGCCACGATCACGTGTACATGAAAGCGCTCGCATGCAGGGGTCCTCCCCGTCCTCGCGTGCTGTTTCCTTGACGAACGTCCTACTCTTTCGCCTCGCTCTCCGCGTACAGAACAAGAACGCCTCAATACGTGTACTAATAACACTACGCCAGCACAGAAGGTCGCGGGGGTAACGGACGTACGCGTACAAGGGCCGTCTCCCTCTCCTTCCATTTCGAGCACAAGCGCCTCCGACGCGAGGTCTGCCAGACTTCTCGCCGGAAATTCCCAAGGACCACGCCCTGCGCAAGCACAGCGCGAGGCTGATGCTCCGATATAACGCGGATACCCCGCTCGAGGCTGCCCTTCCCCCTCCTGCAGCAGCGGGCGGTGCCCTAGTAGTGCGTGCCCGCACACGCAATGTCCGCACCGCGCGGCGTCTAGTCCTGCCGCGCTCCTTCGTCTCGTCTCGCTACGACCGCCTCAATCCCCGCTAGGGACGCCGCCGACGCCCGCCCCCAGCTCTTCTTCATCCGCAACCTGTCAGCACACCCACTAGAAGACAAAGGCGCCCACACTCACCCGCCCGCTCGGCCTATTCCTCGGAAATTTCTCCACAGAGCTGTCATCCACTGCAGCGGCAGCTCGGATCGTCTCATCAGCACGCAACAACCCGCCTCTCGTCAGCCCACACAGAGGCGCACAGAGAGGAGCCGATGCGCCCGCAATCCTCATCGATCGGCAGGCCAGAGTACGAGGGCTGGCCGCCGAATGTCGCCAATGCGCGACACACCGTCGATCTGCGCTCGCCGTGGGTGCCCTCCCCGGAGCTGCGAGCCCTCCCGTTTCCCCTGCCGCCGTCACAACAGCCACAATATACACATCAACAACAAGACCTGGCAGGGGCGGGGCGGAGCTTGCGCACGGCGGTCATCCCGGAGGAGCCTGAGCACTATCCGTCCACGGCACGGAGAGATGCTGCCCGTGCTGCCGTACGCCCTAGAAGCGCACGGAGCTCACGGACATACAAGGACGATCCCGAGCGCGAGCACGGGGAGAAGCGGCGGAGCCAGAACCGTGCGCGATACCCCAGCGACGAGCCTGAGCAGGGCGTGGTGCGCCCACGCGCCCCACGCGCGGCGGCTGAGTGGCAGTGGGAGCGGCAGGAGCGGCCGCGGTCGTGGCTCGCGTCGCTCTGCCTGAGCCCGAAGAAGCTCTTCCGTACGTACCTTTCCGCGTAGTGCGCATCGGGCGGGATCTCGTTTTGACGTAATGTTTTGCATAGGCAAACGCAAAAGCTTAGCCGACAATGACACCGACGAAGATGATGAGGACGGGGGCGCGTACTGGGGGACGGGCCACGCCGCGGTACCCCCGGCGCAGTGGCGGGCATACGGCGCGTGGGCGCGGCCGCATCTGGGGGAGCCGTGGGACATGACCGTGCACAACGCAAGTACGTCCCTCTTCCACCCCATCGCCCCTGCCCCTCCTCGAGATCGCGCAACGCTAAGGTACGAAGAAGCGCCAGAGCCCAACCCGCGCGAACTTAGCCCCCCAGAGGTCGACACGATGCTCGCCAGCCTGAGCGGGCGCGACAGCTCGCCACACCCCGAGAACTGGGTCTCGCGCGTCGCGCATCCGTCGCTCCCGCCGCGCCCCGACCTCTGGCCGTCCCCGCGCCTGACATTCGACCCACTGCCCGCCGACCTCCAGCTGAACCCGTTCCTCGCTCACCGCCTTGCCGGCCCTGCACCCTTGCACTTCGACTTGCGCTACCGTCTAGAAGACATCAAACTCACCTCGCCCGGCCCGTCCGGCCCGCCTGCTCCTTTCGCCCCTTCGAGCTCTGCCTGGGCGCCTCAGCACTCCTCGTCCGCTCCTTCTTCGTCGACCACCGCCGCCTTCCTGCCCGACGGCCAGAACGGCGCGCAGCCCGCGACCTACCCCGGCGTCCCGCGCCTGCGCGTCTCCGTCCTCGCCGGCGACCCGCTCCCCTCGTTCCCCTGGCCCGTGACCGTGCTCCCGCGGCACGCGCGCCTGCCCGTACTCGTGCGCGACGTGCTGGGGGCGCTGCTCGAGAACTTTGCGGAGCGCATGACCGACGCGGAGCTTGGGGTGCTCTCGGACGACCGCAGGATTATGATTTATCAGGCGTACTGGCGCCGCGTGCGTCTCCCTGTCGGCGGGTGCACTCCTGGGGACGAGGACGGGCTGAGGAGGGTCGACTACCTCGGCGATAATGTGTGCTTCCGTGGGCTCGAGCCCGCGCGCGACGGCGACGGGTTCGTACTCTTCATGGGCCCGCCGCCGTAGGATCTCCTTTCGACGCTGGAGACGAGCGTGTGGGACGCGGGTGCGCACCGCCATGCGTGTCTGTACGCGTCTGCCTCTGCGCACACACCGTCTATGTCGGGAAGAGTGTTTGTGAGCTTGTTCGGGACAATGCCTTCTCGCATTCGGTTACCTGTCTGTCTGTTTACCTGTCTGTCGTACATCGTTATGCTTTTCTGTTCCGCTCTCAATGTATCCATACCCCGCACTCACGCTGTGGCGCACGCTCGTCCTCGAGTCATCCCCCGTGGCGCACGAGCTTCTCCCAGCTGCGCATCGCGAACTTCTATACCCGTCCGAAGATACCCCGCGCGTGAACGCGAGAAGCGACGGCGTCGACCGAACTCTGTTTTCCAGATGCGGAACAAAGGGGAGCACGAGACGCCGGGCGTTGAGTACAGATAAAGGCTCACTGTGGACGGTTGCCGAGTAAGCCGGAGGTGCGCGCTGGTGAGACCGAGGCGAGCCTTTAGAGTTCAATATTTCAATCTGAATGCGGTGGGTTGCGGGGAAGGTCGAGGTGACTGCTCCCGCCGGATCGCCAGCATTCCAGGGGGAGAAGGCGCGGTCCTTGCGGGATTGCGGGAAACCTCGAACGTCAGTACGCAACTGACTCTCGCTCATGGACACGGTCGAGGCTTTGGTGTAGTGAGCGGGATGCCAGAAATGCTGCGGTGGGACCTGTGCTAACCTTCCCTAAGTACGGATATGTTGTCCGAGGACTCCGAGCGCATTGTGTCGAGAGGCTGCTCAGGGTACAGTTGACTTACGGATCTTGTGCAGTTGGTCGCCTGGCCTGTGGTGGCGTCCGAGAGTCCTGGACGCGCGGACACATTTCTGTCGAGCGCGGGCGGCCGAGCAAGCGTCTACTGCAGCCGCCCGTGCACATGACGGTTCGGCGGCCGGTCCGACTCCCACTTGGGGCGGAGCGCCCGGGACCTCCGTCACCCGGACGGCGGAGAAGGCCAGCGTTCCCCACCTGCGGCCCTCGGAATCGGAGTCGGACTCGTCGACGAAAGATGACGTGCTGCAGGTGCGTGGATGTCGAGGTCACGCCTCCGTACGTCGTGCCCTCCGATGCCATAACATCCGCCGACTGCGAACGGACGCGGAGATGCCTAACGTTCGGAGTTCGACGCTCGATGAGGGCAGGGTACGTAACCTGCTGCGCCTGGAGGCAAGTCTAGCTCAGACTTCAGCGCTGTAGGGGGGTTGGGCGGCACGGGCGTAACGGATCGCACGAGCTCATGGGGGGTAAACGGTCCCCCTTGCTCGGGCCCTCCACGCCCGAAACGCGGACTAGATTCGAGCTCGTGTCTCGCCCCCCAACTCCGCGACCGCCGTCGTCGGCGAGTTCCCCTCGGGAGCGAGCGTCGATCGAATTAGCAGCCCTGCTACCGAACGCCCTTCCCAATCGACGACGCGTGTTGACTCTTCGCGATCTAACAAGGAATGCCTGCATCACATCCATGTTTGCTGTTTGGATAGGGGTCCGGAGACTCGTACCGCACGCACCGAGTCGTCTGACTACTCGGAAAGCGAGACAGCGGATGTTTTGCACAAAGTGAACTTACCAGCCGAGTGTCATGTCAAAAACCGTGGCGCCACAGTTCGTCAGGTGTACATCGAGATAGTTGCGGTTCTTGTCGGCCGATTGTGGTCGAAATAACGCCGGGTGTTGGTTGTGGTCCGGGATCGCCTGACGGCGAGCGAGCGAGTGTCGAAGTAAGCGCCGTCCGGGACAGGGTTAGTGCAGGCCCACGGGATCCTCGGCGGCGCTGGATACCGCATGGCGCGAATCAGACAGCTAGTAACCGGAGCAAGGCGTTTGGGAGCGTGACCAGCAACAGCCGGAGTCTGTGGGGCCGTATGAGCCTCGAGGCCCGTTGCGAGGAGAAGTCTGGTTAACCTTGCATGGCTGGGAGAGGGATATACTTAACCTGCCATTCTCTTTGGAGAATCACAAGCCAGAGGATCTATTCGAGGAAGGATAGGTGATGGAAATTTTGTGATTGAGTGAAAAAATCGGACCGGACGTGGAGACGAGCTGGGGGAGAGCCAAGGGCAGAGTCGCGCAACATCGGGCCGGAACTTGAGCGACGATGATTTCTAGCGACATTTCCGAAAGATCATGGAGCACCGGGACATCCAGAGGAGCGGACGTGCCAACATATTCGCTTTGCTTTTGGCTGTACAGCGCAGCGAAGGGAGAAGGAGCGGCGAAAGGAAAGCAATGACGAGGGGTCGGAACACGCGCCGGAGCGGGCGGATGTCGGGCCGGCCCCCTGGCACCGCTCGGTGGCTGCAGCAAGCGAGCCACCGGCTAACGACCGCTGCCAGCATGATGCTGCTGCTCATTTCTTCCGTTCTCGTCCACCGGTGCTTGACCCTGCTTGACCTCGAGGCTTTCCGATGACGTGCACTACGCCGACAGCAAAATCAGCCGGACGCGGCAAGGGACAATGTGACGAGAAAACGGTGGGCTGAGGCGGCATGTGCGCGCCGCACACATGCTCGCCCCTCCTGCCGAGGACGGGATGCAATCGATATTCGGCCCCAAGGTGAGTGTCTTTCAGACACGGCTGCGGGGCGTGCAGTGATGGGCTGCGATGCGGTGGGCTATATGAGGCGAGAGGGGCATAAATTTGACGGAAGAAGACAGTCGAGGGCGGAGACGAGCTCGCGTGCGATCGATGCAGGACGCATGGAGCGCAGTGGTTCATAGAACGTGGCTCTAAGTTGTGCCCGGCGTCGAGGCTTCTCGTACACGGTCTGCTTCCGCGGCGCCGTCGTTGCGACCCGCCCGGCCGGTGCTGGGCGATCGCCATACGGGTCGCCGCCTTCCCTCGTCGCGTTCGCCGTCCGTGCGCAGGGCCCGCTGCGAGGCGCGCCGAATGACGCCCTGCAGGTGCCGGAGCGCAGGCGCCGTGACGAAGGCGGTGAGACTGGGAAGGCTTGCGCTGGAAGCAGCACGGGGCGGAGCTTGGCGGCTGTCGCGTGGAGTTGCCTAGCTGAGAATAAAGGCAGAGGACTATCTGGCCGCCGCCTGCCGCACCGTGCACGCCTTCTCGACGCTCTAGCACCGCTTCGTCCCTTGTCGGCTTCCTGCGCCTGACGTCTGACTCTCTTTCTCGCCCTCCTCCCTCTCGCAGCCCTCCCACCCATCAGCCTCTCCATTCCTCCAGCCCCTCGCGCTGATGCCGCCCCCGCTCGACCACGAGATGACATTCGACGACGACGGTGCGCCTTCCTTCCATTTCGGGCACATTCGCGCCGCCTACTCACCTCGCGCCCGCCGCCCTGCCCCCAGACGGCATGCCGCCGCTCGTCGACAATCCAATCCCCCTCCCGCCGCTTACGTTCATGTTTGCCGACGACCTGCCCCCGCTCCTCTGCGCCCCGCCCGAGCCTGCGATGCCCGACCTCGTCGACGAGCCCGCTGTCGTCCCGGAGACGCCAGAGACGCCCGCCGGCCGCGGCTCGCACGCGAAGAAGCGCGACGCGTCCTACATCCCGCGCCCGCCCAACGCCTTCATCCTCTTCCGCTCCCACTTCATCCGCGCCCAGCACATCCCCGGCCAGATCGAGGGCAGCCACAGCGCGCTCTCCAAGATCATCGGTGCGTCCCCCCTGTCCGCTCGCGCGATCCCGCTCCTTTCCTTCCCCCTCTCCTGCCCTCCCCCCATTTTCCCGCGCTGAGCCTTGGCCTTTGCCGCGCGCGAACCGCGTGTCTGACGCGTTTTTCCCCCGCACGGTTCGCCCAACCTTCCTTCCCGCGGTCCGCCCGTGCGCGCAGGCAAGTGCTGGAAGGCCCTCCCGCGCGACGAGCGCAAGGTCTGGGAGGCCAAGGCCGTCGCCGCGCTCGCGGAGCACCGCAAGAAGTATCCCGACTGGCGGTTCAAGCCCGCCGCGAACGCGCTCGCGAAGGTCAAGGACGGCCCGCGCAAGCGCAGCGCGCGCAAGGGCCGCGGCCAGTCCGAGAAGGAGGAACGCAGCCGCGAGAAGAGGTGCGCTAAGATCGCGGACTTCATCGTTGCGGGGAAGACGGGCCCGGACCTCGCCGCCGCGGTGCAGCAGTACGATTGCGAGGTCGAGCGCGGGCGCAGGCCGAAGGAATGTGCGAACGCGGGAGCGGGCATTGGCGAGGGAACGGAAGGTGAGGACATGAAGGGGCACGCCGTCAGGGCCGCGCAGGTGCAGGCCGCCGTGGCGGAGGCCGCCGTGGCTGGACAGCCCCAGCCCCAGCTTCTGTTCAAGCAGGAACGTGAGGACGGAAAGCATCGTGCCGCCGGCGGGGGCGAAGACGCGCGCTTCGAGGTCCCGCTCACGGCCATGTTCAAGCGGTCCTCGTCTGCGCCTGCCCCTCGCGCGCGCGTGCCCGAACACGACCTCCCGCTCGGCGTGTTCCCTCGCCGCGACTCGTTCAGCGCTGCTCCGCCGTATGCCCGCTCCTCCTCGCGCGTGGCCGTAGGCTCTCCCAACTCCGGCTTCGGCAGGGCACTGGCACGCGAGGGCACGGGGCACGCCGCTGCCTTTGCCGCTGCTGCTGCCGCCGCTGCCGGGAGCGTGCCTTCCACGGAGACGTTCAGCGCGAGCGGAAGCATTTCCGTCCTGCCAGTGCAGACGCATGACGTGAGTCCGCCCGCGCGATCACACGTTTTTCCGCTCGCTTATTTCGTGTGGCGTTGCCCCTTCCGGAACGCGTCCTCGCACCACCGCCAGCTCGCGCTCGTCCATGGCCACACATCACCCGTCGGGATTGGCGCTACCGCGGACACGTACAGCTTCGTATTTCCGGGCACGGGCGCGTTTGCGATGACACCGCCGTTGCCTGCATTCGAGCTCGATGTCGATGGGCTCAGTACCCCCGCGCAGTCGCCCGTCGCGACCCCGCTTGCGTACGGCTGGCTGCGCGAGCGCGAGTTCGAGCTCGGGAGACCTGCAAGCCCCGTTGACCTGTTGGACGACGCTGCGTCCTCCCCATACGCCGCCGCACAGTCGCCCTCGTCCTACTCCTCCCTCGAAGGTTGGGCTGGAGGATCCCTCGTACACCCCGCGGCCATCTCGTCCCCGCTCAACTCTCCCCTCGCCAAAGCACACGGGTCCTTCCCATTCTTCCTGGAAAAACCCTTCGACGCGTACAGCGACGCGTGGTCGGGTACCTCCTACCTCTGCGGCAGCCCCGCCGCCGTCGCGGACCCGCTCCTCGTAAGCTGGGGCGAGCCGCACGGCCGACTCGAGTACGAGTTCCCCGCGCTCGTGCAAGGGGGCGGTCGCCAGGACGACTTCTAATTGTGTCTGCGGGCTGCTGCCCCTGCCTCCCCCTTGGACTTTCCCGTCTCGTGCTCGCTCTCGCACGCACATACACGCCCGCGCGTGCGCAGACGCAGACGCGCTGGTCCGTGCACGGCCTCTCTTGGAAGAATTCTGCCCCTCGTCCCCCGCCAAGTCTCGCTCGTTCCCCCACGCTCGGTTCCGCCCCAAGGTCCGGTAGGTTCGGCCGCCCTGTTTCCTTAGAAGAACACTGGCGCGCGTCCCGCGCATCCGCCTGCGCCCGCGTGGCGTTTTTCTCTCCCCATCCCCAAAGTCTTGTCCTATTCGCCTTCCGCTCCCAAGTGCACCAGTGTCCTCCGCTCGTCCGGATTTCTTTCTTGGTCTCGAGATCATCCCCCCTCCACCGCCCGCTATTTCCTCTCCGTTATGCCCGGACGTTCTGCCGCGCCATCCGCGGCGGCGCCTGTAGGCTTCTGACCGGTGATTCAACCCACTGCGTCTGTTTTTCCCTGGCGCCTCTTCCATCTGTCTAGCTAGCTCTCTTCCGATACACGCCCCCTGTACGATGTCCGTTGTTGTACGATATGTTCGGCGATGTTGCGGCAGCCCTGAACGGAAAATTCACGAAAGTGCCGTACTGCCGCTTTGCAGCCATGGTCTGTTCTCGCATCGTATGTTTTATATATGCCCGCTATGTTTGTACCTATGCCACCCTCCTCTATCTGTGTCCAGCCTCGTCAGTTACGTATGATGTATGTACGCCCTGCCCCTGTCCCTCGCGTGGCCGCGCTGCGCGGAGCCGCCAGCCCCGCGCGTTCATCTCCGTCTTGTACCTCATTCTCCGCTCATCCCGACCCCTGCTCTCTCAGCCAGATGCCAGAGAATATGTATTTGTTACGTACCGGAGACGGCCCAGTGCGACGATCGAATCTCGCATTCGCTGCGCGTGACGTCAAGCTCGCGCTTCTAGGCCGGCCGCCCCGCCACCATCTCAGACTGCGTCGGGCGAGCTCGACTCGAGCCGCCATGGCTGCAGTTTGTCGCTCCCAGGGCTGTCTTCCGGCGTTCTAAAGGGCTCGTCGGCGCACTCGCCGGGCCGCCTCCACCATCAGCCTCACCACCGTGCTCGCGCTATCTTATCGCATCGTAGGCGCCCATAAAAGCTCCTCTCCTCTCACGTGGCTCATCAGATGATTGGACAGACGCCGAAGAGACGCTGGACCCGCGCCTCGGCTTTCCCGCTGCGAGCGGTATTTCCGCTTTCTCGCTCTCAGCCTCTGCCCAGTCGCTCGCGCGCACGTCGACGGCGGACCCGTGCTCGGGAACCGTGCCTCGCGGAGAACGCGTGTGTTGGGGAGAACGTCAACGCGGACAGAAGGGCCTCTGCGGAGGAGGATGTCTGCTCGATATTGCGCGCACGGCGCGCGACGTGTCCTCCCGCCACGGTGAGTGTCTTCTTTCTCCGCCGGGCTCTCCTGAGTGCTCATGCGCACGAGATTGTCTGACGGGCGTGTGTGCGCCTGCGCCCCTTTCCTCCGACAACGCCGTGCTCGTTCTCCAGATCCTCGATGACGCGCCTTGTCTGCAGCGGAGCCGTCGGATTTCCCGCGTCTGGCCGTGCGCCAGGCCTGCGCGCCGCAATCAGAACAGAACGTCCTCCCGCCCTCCGCCTCCTCGGAATGGCCTCCGCTGCGTCCCGCTCATCAAAGTCGGTGCGCGCGTGGTACCCCCTAGATCCGCAAAGCCCAGGTCTCCCGTCCTCCGTTCGCCCCCGGGCCTCGAAGGTGCAGGCTCACACTCGCCGTTGGTGCTCGAACATATGCGCCCTCCCCCTGCGCCTCTGATGCACTCCCTTGATGGCGCCGCTGCGTCCTGTCTTCTGGGCCCGCGCCCTCCCCTCATCTTCGCCGCATATGGCTCGCGCGTCGCGTTCTCGCCCCTCCCTCGCGCGGCCTTCGACGATTCGACGCTTCGACCTTCCATCGCGCTCCTCTACACGGGGTGCGCGGGGGCCCAGAGCGCGTGGCGTCTCCCGCGGTCTGCTCCCGCGCGCTCCCACGCGGCCCGTATCGCGCAGGTGCGCCCCGGGCTCCCGGGCTCCCCCACCTTCCGCCCCGTCAGCCGCGAGCTACCAACCGCCCGGGGCGGGCCCGTGCGCGGGGCGCGTCCTTCCCCCCTCGCGCACGCCGGGAGGACTGGGCCCGACCGGCTCGCACGCACGCACTCCCCCGCCGCGGCGCGCCTCGGAGCCTTTTAATCTTGTTAGGAGTCGCGCCCCTGGTTTCTAATCCGTGCGCCTGCGCGCGGCGCACAGAGCTTGAGTCTAACGCCCCGCGCTTCTAGGGCATTGCGAGCGGGGGAGGGCGGCGTCGCGCCCGCGGCTTCGCGTGAACGGGAGCGGAATCGCACTGTCGGTCTACCCCCGCAGGTCCAGGAGCAGCTCTCCTCTGTCATGTGCGGGTACTCGCCGCGATGTACCCCGCCAACGCGGCGGATGAGGGTGGCCGGCTTGGACGGGGCGCCAGAGCCCCAGAGGCCTCGGCGCAAGGATACTCAACGCCAGCTGATCATGATCCCGCACAGCGCGTCTCCTCCCGGTGCACAGTTCCCACGCGTCAGCACATGCAAACGTCTTCTGCTCGCCGCTCAGCGCCAGCATCTCGCCTAAACGCTCCCGATCTTGATTTTCCACCCCCAGGCTGATGCGGGCATTCGCACTCCCCCGTGCCCCTCCTTCCTGGGCCGCCACCGATGACGATTTGGAAGATCGCCTGCACTTCGGGCGCGCGGGAGAGGCGGCACCCTCGTATTCCTCATGCACATGGCGCGCCTGCGCGGACAAGGCGGCGGGAAGTTCGACGATAGGCGGAGCCGGTGGAACTTGAAGAGCCGCCAGACTACCCGGTATGTTGTCAACTCTAGTGCGCTTAATCTTGACGTCTGAACGCTCCTCAATCACTCCCCATTCCGCCTCAGAATCCCGACGGCCATCTGGATGTCCTCAACGCGTCCTCAAGAAGCACAAGCCTCCGAACCTCGAGCGGGAGCGGATGCGGAGAAGAGCGCGGTCGCAGGGGGCCCCCAGCGAGCTCCGCGACGGCCGCGAAGCTGAGGCCCGCTCCGTGCTCAAATTCGAACCAGCCCGGACGCACGGGCTGCGCGAAGGTTCAAACTTACGCGAGCACGCACCCACGCACGCATCGGCAAGCGGGGCTCCTCCTTCTCGCCTTACTTACCTCAGCCCTCAGCTTGCTCGTGTTCGAGTCGGCACGGCCGTTCGCACCCGCGCGCCGCGCTTCGAAGTTCGTGCTCGCTGCCCGCGTGATTCGTGGGGTCATAGGGTTCGCAGGGATTCTCGCTCGGCGTCGAGAGCTTGGGAGAGTGTGGGGGCGACGAGAAGGTGGGGGCGGGTGGAATCCGGCCTCTCAGCAGGCTGCTGCGCACGGGGGCGCGATCCCTGGCCCGCGGACCGCCGCGAGCGAGCTCGCGCGCGGATGGGGACGCGCTGCTGCTTGAAGGTCTAATGAAGCCTTAATCTCGACTCGACGGCCGCCGCCGCGACAGCACCGTGCGCAACGTCTCACTCCCAAGGGCCCGCCGGGGCCGAGCCTGAGCTCTGCAGCCGCAATGCTCACGTCCTGGAGGGGTGCGAACGCATCCGTGAGGTCATGATCGTGGCTGAGCCAGACGGGACAGCGGTATCGCCACCGTACCTGCACCAAGCGAAGTAGTGCCTTGCCCTCTCATAGGCGTTCAGGCTCTCATGCGCATGCGCAACGTCTGGGCCCGCCATCTCGATTTCCCAACCGGCACGAGGCGGGCGAGGGGTCCCACCCCGTCTACGTCCGGAGGCTTTCAATTGCCCTCGAAGGGCCCAAGCTCTGGCTCCCGGCGATACGGGCTGCTTCGCGGGTCCGAGACGCTCGCGCTCCCCCTAGCTCTCCACACGCTCTACTCTATCAGCCCGCCCCAGATCATCTGGGCTCGGGCGCGAAGCCTTATTGTCTTCGCTCGATTTGGACGGAGCCCTCGGGACGGCGCGCCCGCTGGGCCGGGGTTTGCACTGCTCTGTGCGCGCCATCAGCGAATGAATGGCGCGCGACTGCCCCAGGGGACTCTTCTGAGGTATGTCGAGGGGCTCCGGCGGGCCTCGAGGGGGGTGTTTCAGCGTTGTGCGCTGTTGCTATGGGAGCGGCGCTATGAGCGCATGCACACAGGTCTCGGACGCACCGATCGCTCGATCGTCGTGTATGTCAGCTCCAACTCAACTCCTAAAGTCGGCGGGTGCGCGTCGACAGATAGGAGTCGATATGAGTCGGCGGCGGTCTATCGGTTCGGTTGACTCAGCGTACGGCGTCCCATTAGGTCTCCAGAGAATTTAATTTCTCCCCTCTAGAAGAGGACACTGACTCCTGAGATCGCCGCAGGACGTTCTGGGTACGTGGAGTATGTGTCTCTTTCGTCGGCGTGCAATCCGTTTCTCGTGCTCACGCCGAGTCGAACCTAGACGCATCCAGTTCGGCAAGCGCACTCCGCGTCGTACGGCCGAACCCCAGATACCCGCCTCGTGCCCTACGAATCTCTGGCAGTGCCTTTCGGGCAGGGTCAATGTCGCGCCCCGCCGCTTTTCCACGTCGTCCGAATCGAGACGCGTTGACTCGACACCAGTTACTCGAAAAGGGATCCGCGTTACCGCATCGGGAAGTCCTACTCGCCATCGTCCAAGTCATCGCCCCCGCACGGGCAATTCAGGGAAGCGTCCGACGGACGCGCGAGTTCGTACCTGCGTAGACGCGTGCGCCGCGTTCCGGAGGTTAAATGAGGAGCGCGGCGCGATCGTGGACCTGCCGTACTGGCGTCTTACGGAAGCCCCGCGGGTTCTGAGGTGCGCTCGACGGTGCTTCTACCCCTGCTCGGTTCGAATGACTTGGGCGTGGCGCGGCACCGCTTCACGTATATGCAGGGGCGTCCGAAGACGAGCATTGTCCCTCCATTCCCCTTTGGTTGTACTATAGTCAGCGGCGACGGTTTGACTACGGGTGGGTAAGGGATTTAATGCGCCGCTTCCTTCCTGTTGATCAAGGCATCTTATTGACATAGAACTCTCCTTCAGGGTCAAACTCTGCAATCAAATTGCTAGCTGCGCTGTGATAGTGTTTGTTGCAAGCTACGAATTTATCCAGGCTTCCGACAAAGTTCGTCAGGCCGCCGTGGTCCGAGGAGAGTAATTTGACTCGCCCCACAGCCGCGAGACTCATAGGTTCTCGAAGATGTTCTAGCTCACGTCTCGCGATACAGGCAATATGTTCCGTGACTCCAGACACACATGCAACACATGTCTTCGCCTCATCGCGCGGTCTCGCGCCGCCCGAGATGGGCATCTCGGCAGGCGCCCGCCGCGGTCGGGCTCGAGCTGTTCCTATCGTCAATTACGCACGGCCTTTCACAATGTCATAAGATCGTGGCGGTAAAGAAGCTTCAAGTAAGTGGGTCTATCTCACGACTTTACCGTATGCCCGCGGGGTTAATCACGTTCGCGTTCCGTGCGCCCGCAGGAGTCATTGTCCGCCGTTTTCGTGCATGAATCGCCTACGGTCCCTGTGCGAGCCCGGTGTACCCAAGCGTCGCCTGTGCGGCGCAAGGGACGGCGCGGTCGCAGCTCAGGGATACTACGGCTCCTATCTGGCTGGTCGGATGTTGTTTCCAGGGATGCAGCACGCCGCTTCCTATCCGACAGCTGCATGTGCGTTTGATTCAATATGCGTGTTCGGCCACTAAGCTCCGCCCATCAGGGAGTGATGTACGCGGACCACAGGCGAGTCTGGGACGCTTTACACCCTACTGTGGATGTGCTGACTGGGGTCCTAAGGGTCGATCCCTGAGATGAGGATAACGATGGCTAGTTATTTCGTGAGGGTGTCACGGTCCAATATCTACGTACGTTGTGTTGTATTGCTGTTATATGACTTATCTGAGATTGCCAAGGCGCACGTTCACCGCATCATTTACGATGGGAATGTGACAGGAAGGCGCGTTCAGTACTCCGCACAATCACGACACCCTTTCAGCATGACTGGGTTACCCGTAACATCAGCTTCACGGGAGCTTGCTACAAGTTGAGGACTTCGGCAAACGAGGGACGGTGGTTACGACACGGGTCATGATCATTACAGAGCACAATGATCGTAAACTACTGGTAAGACAAAAAAGTCGCCTAAGGGCCTTCAGCCTTCATAGTACAGTACTGCGATCTAAAACGAAGTTAAAATCCCAATCCTCGAACCAGAAGAGTAAAGAACGACTATAAGCGAGAGTCCAATGAAACTCATTACAACGCTGCAGCAAGAATGCTGGCACCGGGGACGGTCTCGGAGATGATCGCCTTCGCGATGGCGAAGAAGGAGTCGGGGCAGCCGAGGTCCGCACGCTTGCGGAGCGCGTCGAGCGCGGCGCGGTTCGAGTACGAGCGGCGCGAGGGCGTGTTACCGAAGCTCTTCTTGAACAGCTCGAAGGTCTTGCTGAACAGCGTCGCGCTCGTGCCCGCCTTGAAGGAGATGAAGCCCGCGTCGGCGTTGGCCTTGACGTCAAGACCCGTGGTGACGTCGACGCTGCCGCCAAAGGTGCCCTCCGCGGAGGTGCCGTTCTGGGAGTTGACGTCTACGTTGCCGGACGCGGCGAGCGCGAGGTCGACATCGACGTGCCCGTCAACGTCGAGGCTGATCGTGGACTTGATCGTGCCCTTGAAGGCGTCGAGGCCGAACGCGAGGGACGGGATGACGTGCGCGCTGACCTTGCCGTTCGCGGTGATGTCAGGCGAGACGTTGAGGTCGATCTTGGAGTCACCGGGAACGAAGTTACCGCCGCCGTTGTTGTTCGATCCGGGAGGGAAGAAGAGCTGGGCGCCCTGGACGTTGTAGTTGATGTCGACGGCGGTGTTGATGTTCGCGTCGAGGGTCGCATCTGCCTGACCGTTGACGCTGAACGTTGGGCCGAGCTGAAGAATGCCGGGAACGTCGAGACCGGGGATGCCCTCACTGACGAACGGAATCCTCTCGGTTTCGAATGTACCCTTTTCACACATATTATAAGCGACATGCCATTCTCAAAGGGTAAGAAACTTACAGAGAGGGTGGCGTTGAGGACGAGGGTGCCACTGACGGCAGCGTCAAGCTTGGAGGTGAAAGCGAGATCCGAGATCACGGGAGGAACGATTGAACCCGCTACAACGAGACCGAAGTCGACAGTGCCGTGAACCTTCAAGTTCTTCAAGTCCAAGTTAGCCGAACCCGAGAACCCGGGAACGTTACCCTTCTGTGGGCAGTCGACATTACTGTTGAACAGGTTGGCAGAATCCTTGTCGAAGTCGAACGGACTAGTGTGGTCAACGGTCTTGTTGAAGTTCGTAGGGTTCTTTAGATGAAGGATGTCTAAAAGGAGCGATCAGATCTTGCCTCAGAACTCAACCTCGAGTTTTCCGCACCGTTCAAACCGCTACCGATGTCGCCGAGGAAATCGCGCTTGGTGAGCGAGAGGTTATCCGGGAGGCTATCGGCGGCACCGGGAACGGAGGAGCCCCGGAAGATGAATTGCACGGGGCCATTGACGTTCGTGTCAACCGAATGCCAGCTCGTCGAGAGCTCGACGCCCATGACGGTCGGCTGCGAACCGTCGCGGCGCTTGATCTTGGTAGCTTTATCGGCGGGGATGGTTTGGTTGGCGTGCACCCAGTTGCGGTTGACGACCGCGAACGGCATTGAGCCGCATGAGGTTGGGAGGCGGACGAGCGTGCCCTTGGCGCCGTTCGTGTTGACGTGGTCGCAACCTTTGCTGGGGTCGGCGCAGACGGCGCGAATCTGCTGGTCGGCAATGTTGGGGTCGCAATCAAGGATTTCCCACCCAGCGGCGGTAGTGAGGTCCGACACAGCCGCCTGCCCACCGGTCTGTAATTGGATATTGAGCGATTAGACCTTTGGGAAGACAGCGAACAGAACTTACGACTCGGATGACTCCGGAGCCACCCTTCTCAGTGGGAATGTTCCATTCGCATTGTCCGAAGCAAGGCTTGGACCAGTCATTAGCGGCGTTGGCCGCAACTGCAAGGAGAGTGGCAACAAGGAGGGAGCTGAACTTGGACATGGCGTTGAGTACTCGTTAAGACGAATGTAAGAACGTGAAGTTCGTCGAAGGAAGGAGGAGAGGGGCGCGATAGACGCAGTAAGAAGGCGAAGGCGAGCGAAGAACGAAGGAGGAATCACCAGGACCCGTGAAGACCCTCCCTCGTCTTTCCAGGTGCTTAAATACTGCTGCACCTCAAGCCCGCCAGCGACGGTAGTTGGCGCCCCGCGCGCGCAAGCATGATCTTACAGTGGTCGGCTTGATCTGCGGTACCCTGAGCGGCGAGCGGCGGTATCGAGCGTTGGCGTCTCAATGCCCAGGGCGCGGAGAGCTCAGGTGCGCGCATCGATTTTCCATGTCGTAGGTGGCCTACACCAGCTCTCGTCTCGCGCGAACACGTTACGTCAACGCTGGGTCTGCGTTCGATTTCTGAGAGAATGTAAATCTATCTGAGTAAATCTATCTGAAGCAGCGCATGAACGAGAATCAGTGACATACAAACACACACAGTAGTAGGCAAATACCGATGAAAGGATACACACCTCCCCACCCTATGCACAACAACGCAGGGTGGAAAGGGCGGTGCGAGCGGCGGCTGCAACGAACGCGCGCCGAGTGAGCGCTCTCTTGGCAAAATCAATTCGAATGCTGGCCAGTAGCAAGGGCTGTGGAAAGCAGAGCCCGATGGTAGCGGCGATCTGTGGGTATCTACATCCGTCAAATTGATGTTCAAGCGAGACGTTCCATGAGCGGTGTACACAGTTTCGCTGGCCACACGGTCAAGGCTCGGATCCGTTGATGATGCGCCCACAGAGTATGCGCCCACCCAGGTGGCGTACCTGGAAAAATCAGGAGCGTAACAGCTCAACATCGCTGTTGTGCACCCATACACGTATGTTGCAGCGCGCTCGTACCGGCGTATGGGGCATTTACGAGCATGAACTCGAAGAATACTGGTCTTCGGCTTCATACGTGACATACGTCCGAGGTTCGAGGGGGCGCATACATGCACGAGCAGCTCGGCTCAGAGAGGGTTGAAACATGACAGCGATGTGCAGAGATGTAGACGGGGAGAGGCAACATTTTTGCCAACAGCGCGACCCTCAAATTCAACGGTACGTCACTAGCGATAGTGGCACGTGGAGTATCGGGCCGGGCGCAGCCGATTACCGGCGGTCTCAGTGAGACGCCGAAACTGACCGGCGCGGCTCCGTTCACTGTGACCGCTTCTTCGCTCGTGCCCTTATCGTCCTGGACTCCTGTTCTGTGTCATTCGGCTTCCAGAGGTACTCCTTCGCAGATTCTGGTGGCGCCTGAGTTCGCGCTCATACATGCAGGCTTTTGGAAGCGCCTCTACTAGCCTTCGCATATGGCATCACCTCATGGTGACTCAAACTCTGAGATTTTGATTGGAGAGTACTTTCGGTCGGCCACCAGTTCGACTCGTCGGCGATTAGTTTGATCGGTGAGTCAAAATGCACGCATGAAGAAGTAAAAGCGAGAATTACTGAAAATGTCGTGCTATAGGAGAAAGTGCGAGTAGTGGGCATACCGTATAGCTTGTATAGCTTGCATGATCATCACGTTAGTTGGGTAGCAAGACGACTGACGTACGCGCGATGCACGCAACAGAGGATGTCGAGAAATTTGCGCCGATATCCAGTTAGCAAGGTTACATCCCATGCAATGTAAGTTCTTCTCTGACTCGTCAGTCGTGGATCGCGAGCCGTACTTATGCCGCTCATAATAGGAGAGCCCAAATCTGTTTGAAACGTCAAATCCGAGTACTCAGGTACTATTTTGATGGTATATCGTTGTAACAGACAGACACAAGGGATCTTTCATCTCAAATTTCGGTATCCGCAAATGGCTTATATACACCGCTTTTTCGTCTCCGAAAGAAGGTATTCATCAGGATGCGTATCGCACCTTGCAGGTGAGTCGTGAATTTTGATCTTCTGCAACTACTACGCCTCTACAACTCTGGTCAATACGTCTGTCCGCTGAGCACACCAATTCATCATAGCCGCACTGGCAGCGCAAGGTGATCTTTTGACATCAGTCAAGTATCGAGGCGCTCTTCACCGTGATTTCCGTCTGTATGTCACGTCATCTCGTCCTATCATTTTACTGAATTGCAGAAAAATACGTAGCTCGACCCGTCACACCGCGCCTGGTAGCCAGGGCGCACCCGGCGTACCCGGCAGGGCTCGTCGAGAACTGCATACTCGGGGTCATTGAGAATGAGTACATGCGGCGTCGACCTTCAATGTGTTGGTGACAGGTGTGTGCTAGGTCGGGGTGCGTAGCGCCTTGCCAAGTTGCCCGCCTGATGTCCAACTCCGGGTGCGGTAAACGGGCACAATTTTGCTATCATCGTTGACGGATAGCGCTTCTATGGGCTCCTCGACTTAAAAACTCAGATCAGGATACCGACCATCAAACGCCGGGATACTCTGAACATAGGTGCGTCTCACTAAATTTATGAGTACTGTAGCAGCAATGCATTGACAAGGGAGATACAAGTTGCCGCTGCTGTTGCACACAGGCTTCAATATGCTGTGCAAAACGAAGTTTTTAGAATCTCAGCGACCTCTGATGTTTTCGGACTGAAAGACTTCGTACTAGCACGAGACTTATATTACATCACCTTGGAAATCAAGGCGATAAGTTTCTTCCTTGGCAATTCGGCTCTCCCCGATAGCTACAGTGACGACACGTCCTTCTCCAACGTGCGCTTATTGATCCGTCATGCACTCAAATCCATCACATGTCTATTATGGGATCTCAAAATTAACTCTCCGGAACGAAGATTGTCATTGCCAGTGGTACCGTTTCTCTACCGGACCATCCTAGAAGCAATCATTGTGGGCATCGAGCCAAAGAATGGTCTGCTCACACCCACATTTGTGGAAACTCTGGAAAACACGTTTGCGCGCCTCGTGGATAAGGGTGACTGGGAGCACGCAACATACGATGAGCCTGATCTCTGTAAATGCAGAGATATCCTTGTCCAGCTCAAATCAAAGTTCCCTCCATATCCAAAATATCGCCTGCGCGACGCTACTTCGCTTCCAAAGGCGAGCGAACGGACACGACAATTTCTCGCTGCAGGTACGTATGTAATCATCTACTTCTGTGCGGCGCGTATTCATCTCGAATGCGACTCTAGGACCGTTTCCCAATCGCGTCAAGCGCTCTCAGAGCCTCCCGCCTCCTACTACTACCTCTACCGACATTCGTGTGAGTGCGCCTGACAGTCTGGCGCGACCGATAGCCCTGCGACGTAGGACCAGCCTGCCACTTTCGTTCCCGCCAGGGCTGAAGTTTACGCTCCTACCTCCGACCCCTCTTCCTCGCTCGTCGATCGATATTGGCGCAGACGTTCAGGGTTGAGGCCGCGGTTCAATCTTCTGCTCGGCTGGTACAACTCCGTTCTTTCCAGATAATCTACCCTCGATCATAATTCTCCCAGCAATGATTTCTTTACGCCATGCGCCTCGCCACGGTCCAACTCCTCAGCTTCCAAATGTCGTCCCCAGTGCATACCTCTCCCCAATACCTTGTCCCCTCAGTCATGTCCACGACCGTCATCTTATCAGAGGTCCTCAGTGAACACGTCCTAGACGTCTCATCTATCCCCAACGTGGACTTACTTGGCACGGAGGCGTAGAGCTGACCACGCTCGCAAGACGTCTTCAGACAGTGTCCAATGACCGTGGCGGCAGACCAGGAGAGGCTAGAGCGCTCGCCATATAACGAGGAACTTCAACTCGACTATCTACCCTTCCTCTGTTCAATAATTCCTCATGCACGCCATTCACAGCGCCTCCTAGATACGCACTACGTTCGTCGACCCGTTCCGCGTCCTCGGTTCCCCATAGCACCCCCGTTCCGCCTATCTATACCACGCGCAGATCTTTCCTATTCCTACGTATGCCCCATCCCTCTCGATTCCCCAACCTCTTGCAGTCATACACGATACTGCACCTCGTCCATGCTTTTCCACCGCGTTGTTCATATCCTCGTACTCCGTCTAGCGTCCGTCCGGTTTCTCTGCGTGCTACGATACACGAAGTTCGCCGAGCATACCGCATACCTTTGACCGTATTCTCGTACTCTCATGAATGCATATGTACGCTCCTCGCATCGCGAGTATTTACTTTCAAGAAGTTGACGACAATCAGGTGTACCAAAGGCGGCGTAGAGCGCAGTGCGGTCGTCCTCGGGCATCTCGGGCGGCACCACGAGACCGCGCGAGGCTTCGCACGGTGGCTTTGGACCCTCACGCGCTATGTGGGACGGACCGATTTCTCGCTGCTAGCTTCCGGTATATCCCCCAAAGAACGAGGAACGAGATGACGAAACGGTATGCGAGGCATTCATTACTCGCATGCGCGTCACATGGGGCACATACCCATCTAGAGCACATTCCGGAGTGAGCTCGCGAAAGAGGGGCGATGCAGATAGACACGTACCATGTTACATGCCCAAGTTTCGTCGAGAAGTGAGAGCTGTTTCCGTGAGCGGGGAATGATTCAAGAGACCGGACACGGAGGGGAAATGGTAGGTTCCTGCGAACAGAGAAGCTCGCGCGATGTCAAAGACAACTCAAGTTGTCGCCGCGGCGCTGAACCCGGCCACGACAGCGACCTCTGCCGCACTAAGGAGGCGGGCACAGGGATCTCTACGAGCGCACGGGAAGCGCGGAGAGCTGCAGAGCAAGATCTCACCATTGACGTCCAGTGTCGCCCTGACTTCTTGGGGGAGTCGTGGCATCACGCTGGAGGGCACGCGACCGTTCGGTGACGGATAGTGATGGTACACTGTCTTTATGACTGCAGCAATTCTACTGTTATACTCGTAATTACCGTCGACGGACTCACAGCACCGCGAACTTGACGGGCCAGTGGTCGAACCCAAAGTCCACACCCCAAGGAGGCTGGATGAGCCTACACGGGTGTCGTCAGTAAACGTTCATAGGGAACTCCATGCGTGTACGCACCTTGTCTGCTTCCCGCCCTCTGCAAGCGCGTCTAGCTTCGCAATGTCCTCAGGCGTGAGCGTCTTCGCCGCAGCGAGCGCCCCAACGAGGTTCTGCTTGATGCGGTCCGGGTTGACGCTCTTCGCGAGCGTGACGATGCCCTTAGCTACGAGGTAGCCGATGAGCACGTCTGCGGGCTGCAGGCCGTGCGCGGACGCGATCGCCGCGGCGGTCTCGTCCTTGAGGAGCGGGGAGCCGGCGGAGCCGAGGGGCGAGTATGCCTGGGGGACGATGCCCTTGGAGTTGAGGTAGGCGACGAATTTATGTTGGGGGTTGTATACGTGAATCTCGCACTGTATGAAGGGAGAGGATGTCAAGATACGCGCGAGCAGATTGCATGAATCGCACACACCTGGTCGACCGCGGGTGGGATCGTCGCGAAGGGGAGGATCTCCTCCTCGAGCACGCGCTGAGAGGTGTTGGACACGCCGATGGAGCGGACCTTGCCCTTCTTCACCATCTCCTCCATCTGCTTCCATGTGTCGCGAAGCGGCCAGTCGCGCACGACGTCGCGGTGGCCATTCGAGAGCGTCGGAATGAAGTGGTGGTTGCCCTTCGGGTTCAGGTGGACCGGCCAGTGGATGAGGTACACTAGCGAGAGCGCAGTGTAAGCATACGCACTTCATCAAAGGAGGGAGCTTGTACGTAGGAGTGCCCGGAACGAGAATGGTATATGTGGGGACAGAGGGACTCACAGTCAAGGTAGTCAGTCCCGAGCTTCTCGAGCGACTCGTCGAGCGCCTTCTCGACCTGGTGCAGGTTGATCGGCCAGATCTTGCTCGTGAGCTGCCACGCATACGCGTCAGTAGCACGTTCCATCGAACGTTGCAGTACGACGCACGAAAATCTCGGAGCGTGGGACGCCCGATCTGCGAATGCCTTCTCCGACGTCCTTCTCGTTCCCGTAGGCGCTGCGTCATGGATAGGCGTGAGTGGCCCGACCCGTATGGACAGAGGAGGAAGAGACGGACGCGGCACAGTCGACGTGACGGTAGCCAGCTTCCTTGAGGGCGTACTCGACCGCGTTGGTAACCTCCTCAGCCGGGGCTTGCCATGTGCCTGGGGGTGGACAAGGCAGGCGATGAGCGTCGATACATTCGTACGCTACACCAACGGCGACCGCTGAACGCACCGAGACCGATGATGGGCATCTCATAGCCGCTGTTGAGCTTGACCTTGGGGCAGTCGACCATGGTGATATCGTGTGCAGGTTACGAGGGAGATATGGGGATGGGGGATCCTTTCCTCGGCGGGGCCGCCTTTATAGCAGAACTCCTCCGCCCGGGAAGGGCGGCCCGTTCGGTGAAGTTCGGGCCCCGGACCGGATTGACGGGGACTGATCGAGGGGCATGTGATGCTGGGGAGAACGTTGAGTGCCGTGGTGAGCAAAAGATTGGCTGAGATGATAAAACAATCTTGTCCACGCGAAGGGGGACTGGGAGGAGGGAGGAGGAACGAGGAATGAGCTCCCCGGCACGTCGCGTTGAGTCACACGAACGAAGGTGCGTCACGGGAGAAACGCGTCATGTCACGGCGCTCTCGGCAGCCTGAGCGCGCGCCGGGATGGCGAGTGACTTGAGACCTCAAGGCGGTTGATCATGATGTACTCTGCTCCAGCTATTGAGATTTGAGTCATTTATGCTGCTAGAAACAGGTATTCCTGAGTAGTTCCAGGAAATGGCGACACTGCTACTGCTCCTAAATCATAATGATTCAAATTCAACGTTGAGAGCCCATCCCCAATTTATCGTTACAATACTAGCGCTGCCACCGCTACAAGAACTCGTTGGACTTAGATAAATAGTAAGTTGTCCGCAATGTGGCGGCAACAATTTGCTAAGTGAAAGCACAGTACAGTGTTATCACGGCAAAGCCATGAACGCAGCACGAAGCTTCTTGAAGTTCGGTGTGCCTAGACCCGTCACAGGGTCCCAGCCTGGCGCAGCGTTGAAGCCCAGCGTTCCGTTTCCGCACGCGGCATTGTCTCCCTTGGTGATGTCGTGGAATACGTCCTTGAACGCATCCGAATACAACTGAGGTTCCAATCGTCAGTTTACGAGGTTCAGAAAGGTGTGGCTGTTAAGTGGACGACACGTACCGCGGGGTTGATCCACCCGACTGGGGATTTGCCCGCTGCAAGTCGCGCGTCGTTCACGGCGTTCAGTAGCGCCGCGAATGTCGGAGCAGAGGCGGACGTTCCGGACACGGGCTGCAATACCCCGTCGATTGCCACGGTGTAGTTGACCCTGTGCCATGAAATGGCCGTCAGCGAGGGTCGAACGCACACAAAGATCCCCGTAAACGGGGCAACATCGAGAGCTAAGTACGTACCCATTCGCCGAAACGTCTGGGTAGGCTCGGCCAGAGCGGTTGAAGGTGGTGTCGGAAAGATTTCCCGTGAAATTGTCAATGTAGTGCTGAACTGCAGCGTCTTGGAAAGACGGGCGTGGGATGAAGTTGGAGAAACCACCTCCAGACTTGAAGGGGCTTCCACCGATTACTTGACTCGCGGCCTCCTCAGGATTGGAATCTGTCACCTGATAGAGGTTGATAGATATTGAGATCCATGAGTATCATAGAGTGAACTGAGATCAGCTTCGACCTACCGAGGCTCCGATCATAACTTGTGTCGCGCCAACCGCAGTGACATACGGGCATGAGACGCCGAAGTTGGGTACGAACGTCTGGCCGCTCTCCGAGAGATTTCCAGAGCTGTCGAGACAAGTACCGACGTTGCTCACAGCGACACCGCTGTCGCCGGAACTTTGCAAAAACGTCATGCCCGCGAGAGACAGCTTGAGGGAAACAGTTCGAGTGAGTATTCCCCAGAGGTCCCACATGTGGATGGGGGATGAGGACTTACCTTGCCAAATTCGACGCATTGCCTCTGCGATACGAAGGCCCCAAGCAAAGCCTCGGGCTCCGCCCATGAGATTGAGACAACATTTGGGCGGGGCACTGTTCCGCACGATTCTGTCAAAGAAAGGTCAATTAATATAACATTATCGGTTGAGTGCTCGCCTCGGCTCACCATTGCCGTTGAATTGAGACAGTTGAGAAGGGTCTCCTCCCTCAAACGTGCAGTAGCTTCCATCGAATGCATTCAGAAGGAGGTCGAATGGTAAGTAGGTGGCAACGTCCAGCGGACCTGACGCAGGTTGGTGAATTCACAGAACAAAAACGTAGGCCATGAACGTACCGAGATTGGTAACCTGGAACTCAAACACTGTTGCGTTCTTTCCTACGATGCCCATTACGTACTGGAAGTCCAGGCTGGGCTCAACATTCAGGGTAGCGTTCACAGTAGACTGGTTGTTGATGCCTGGGCAAGCATAGATGAAATCCCATAGAGGGAAACAGAGCGAGCGGCCTACCACCGTCGATCCCGACGAATGTCGGCCGTTCCCCGACTTGCGAGGGGTCGTACTGCTTGAAGAATACATCGAGGTCATCATCATGCAACACGACGTGTCCAAATTCCACTACAAGAAGCGCTGTCAATCGACGTGTTTGGATCATAAATGTCGCAAATACGTACCGACGCCGATCGAATTGTTCGGAGCCGAGTTGGTCGTGTCGTTCGAGTCGAAGTTGTACAGGGCCCGAAGACAATCGAGCGTCATGTTTTGGTCACAACGTGAAAGCATACCGTCTCGAGCCGACTGCAACATTGTAACTCAGCGCTTTGTGGAGAAGCAGGGAAGAGATCATACAAACCAGCGTGAAGTCACGGCCAAGCAAAGAGGGCTGGAACGCATCGCTGATATCTTCGGCACGCTTCGGCTTCACTCTCTTCTGAATGGGAGTGAACTGGACGGTGGGCCAGACAGTGTCGACGTGCTTCGTGATATGCTCTGGGAGGTGGTACGCATCCCCACACGCAACGTGAGTCGCTCCATCTTGGTGGGCGTACACGTAGTACTCCGTTTCGAGCATAGCCTCCGCCTCCGCGACGCTCATCTCTACGTTGACGTATCCTCCGTCTTTGCTGAGCCGCGCGCGGGCCGGGTCGACACCCTCGGAGTGTAGCCACGCGCGCACAGCGTCGACCGTCTCCTCCGTAGGGCGGAACGTCTCGGCGATACGCGCGGGGGACCAGTGCTTCCCGTAGTTGGGTGAGGCGGGATGGGCGATGTCGTACAGGTAGGAGTCGAGATCGTGGACATTTGATTGAGCGAGTGCGAAGGAGAACGGGATGTGGAGGTCGAGGTCGGCGCGTCGGTGAAGGGACCAGCCATGCGGCGTCGTGTCGCGTCGCTCGTGCACAACGCGCCGAGAGAAGGGAGACGCAGTGACTAGTTCCACGGAAAGCGCGAGAGCCGCGACGCCGAGGAGACGGCAGAAGGATGGGAGCATCTTGTGTGGGTTCTGTAAATGTATCCTTGAGATCAATGTGCCTCTGGAGGTACGAAGATAGAGAAATATGCGCTGGGCCTCAAGCATATATACTACAGCAAAAACCGCGGGTTAGCCACATAATGCGATGAGCATCGGGAGGAAACGTAAGCGGACGGTGATTCGACCAGGAGACCGCACCCGTAAACAACTCGAACTGGCATTGCCTCGTCTTGAGATGCGTCACAAAGTAAAGCCTAACCTCGGTCCTGCACGCATTGACTATGTCATCGTGCCCATTCCTGGCCAAGCTTCGAGGTGCAGAAATCGGGAATTTGTGGAGCTATGGTGCCCGTGGCAGTTTGGGCGTTGTCGAAGTGGGTGCGAAGGAGTTCTGCTGTCACGGTGGGGGGAATGCATCGTATCGATATTGGCGACTCGCTGGAACATTTAAGGTTGAGACGGAGCGATGCAATAGCTGCGTAAGAACGTACTTCACTCTGCCGTAAAGAATGACACCCCGCTCGTCGAGTTCTCATAGGGTCGTCTACACTCGCTGTTTGGTTTCTCATACATAGAGGTCTTCAGTTGAAATCGGTCCCGCGAAGCACTTAGAGAGCGTCGTCTATTCCCTGGGTTCTCGTCATCAGAAAGTGCACGGCTGGGGTCTGGGTGCATCCAGAAGCGCTTTCGAGATCCTGAGACTCGATTGCCTAGTGAAGGGTAGATAAATCAAAGAGTCACGGTAGAGTGCAAGGTTACGGTGTGTGGACGACCAAGTTGCACGAAGTGGGCCTTCAAATCAGGCGCCGGTTGCTGCGCGCTCGTCGCCGAGGCGCCGCTGCCGCCTGCGCGGTGACGGCACCCGGCACCGCGGACTCTCCTCTCCTCCACACTCGTTCTACTTGCCTCTTCGTCCTCGCAAGCAGTGTCCCATTGTTGCACACCATGGCCCTCCCTCGCTCCAACTACGACCCCCGCAGGGTCTGCATCAACCCCTTCCCTAACTTCACCCTCGGCAAGCACAGGCGCACCATGGGTATCTACCTCGCAGGCGGCCTCGTGCGTACCTTCCCTTCAAACCCACTTCTCGTCCAGATTCAGAATCAGCTAACTATACGTCTTGTATAGTTTGCGCTCGCAAACTGGACGTTCCTCGACGCCGCCATCCTCTCCGCCCACGCCCACCCGCCGTACGACGAGCCGCAGCTCCCGCCCCCCGTGCACGTCACCTTCCTCGACTGGCTCCCGGGCATCTGCTCCCTCCTCGGCATGCTCGTCATCAACCTCATCGACAAGGACCGCGTTCAGGGACACGAGGACTTTGGCGACGCGCGGGCCGTGTGGCGGGCTCGGCTGTTCTTGTTTATCGGGTTCGCGCTCATGGCAGGCGGTCTTGCGGGCAGTGTGGTAAGTGTTCGCTCCTTGCAGCCCCCTTATCGTCCAAGCTCCCCTACTCTGCCTACATACCCGTTGGTTCTGTGGGCGAGCTCGGGCGAAGGGTGCGGTCATGTTGAGCCATGCTGATAAAGACTCTCAGACGGTCCTGGTGCTCAAATACGTCCTCCACAACTACTCGGAGCAGTATACCTACTATGGCTACGCGAACGTGTCGCAGAACGTAGCACTCATGCTCTCTGCGATCGTTCTATGGATCTCACAAAGCGTCAGCACTGAGTACGAATACACCCTTTCGATCTAGTACGTGCGTGTACCCCCTGTACTACTGTTCTGTTGTGCCCTGTACTCCTGTATCGGAGATCTCCAATCGAACTATTCACTGTTTGTTCCACTTCATTCTCCCACTGTGCAAACTGGACAGCCTCCCCGACTTGAGAATATGCCTCTTCAGTACTCTCCTGACTCATAGGCAAAAGGCTACCAAGGATCACACATACATAGCGTGGTCTCACCTGCAATGCCCACCGACACTTCGCCATCGCTTTCGAGAGAGAAGAGTCGTACTCATTCTTCCTCCTCCCGGGTCCTAGCGCTACGGTAAGCCTCCAACGATCTTAGGTGGATTCATCGATGTCTTACGCATAGCCCCCATCCTCACTAGGCCACCATCCCTTTCGCCTACATTTACAGAATTGGTAACATCCCTTCAACCCGTTGTCAGCCTCGCTTGTAGTCATACTGACACTCGAAAGGCTACCTGAATCGATTGGCCCGGAAGAATCCTGTAGATGCCCGCCCACAACTATGTCATCCGACCATTTACATCGCCCGACACCTCACCCTATGGACGATGCCATGCATATCGTTGATCTGGACGGTTCATTGTAAGTTACCCCATATCGTCATCTTTCACGCAGAATCTTGGAGCTACCGCAAGCGTTGTGCAAGGTACGCATGTCTTCCTCGCCGCGCGCGAACCGTACGAAAGCTAACCGTAGATCATAGTCCATGACATTACCACCACCACATCTCAAACATCAGGATTCATAGCTATCCTCATGAAGAACCAAGACAGATTCCTCGACGGAGTCCCACAAACAGACGACCCGCTCAGGCCGAGATCGTAAACTGGGGCGAGACGTTGCCCGAACCGCCGAGCACTACCCATCCAATCCATATCCAGTCAACAAGGCACAAAGCAAGAGATGAACTCGAAGACGTACGGGCGACGATGTAGTTGTTGCCCGCGGCGACAGTCGGGACCGTCACGTTCACAGCGCCGTCCAAGAGCTGGATGCCCGTCGCGAGCGGGTGCGCTGTCCACCCCCAGGCGCGTTCGTCAGCATGCATCCCCACTCCCAACTCTCCAAATTGCAGACGAAAACGGGACCCACCGACGTCAAGATGCTCGTCCATACTTCCCTCCGTGAGGAACCCGAGGAGGATCTCCCCGGTGGCCCCGGAAGAAGGCACGTCAGCCGTGTCCCACTCGACGGTCTGAATGGACCCGACGGGCCACACGTCCCCGGCGGCGGGGGCGGTGATCGGCGGGGAGACGACGATGGTGCTCGCCCGCGGGTTCACGGCGAGCGCGGACGCGGATGTCGCGGAGGAAGCGACGAGGGCGAAGAGGGCGAAAGTGAGCTTGGAGAACATCGTTGGAGTCGTGGCTTGTAAGACGAGAGACAAAAGTCGAGAAGCTGGGGTGGGTAGTGTGCAGAGGCGACTTAAGAAAGGCGAATGCAAACTGAGGAGTTGCTGCTCTCAACACGGCGTATTTATGCAGGCCACGGCTAACGACGGCGGGGGCGGCGGTCTGACCAGAGGGAGATGGGTCATGCCGAGCCCGAGAATAAACCACCCTCCGCTCCGACTCGAAGCTCCTGCCGATCCTTCCTGGGTGAGAATTTGCAACTCGCTTCGTGGACGTCATGTTGTGTGCCTCGGGAGCGTACACAGACGGCCTTGCTGCCCGTGTCGACATGGTTCCTCGCATGTCGTGGGTTCTCATGGTGTGTTGAGAATACGCCTCTTTTGACGCTAACTCCGGCCTTGTAGCGGTGTCCCCGGGAGGATTGCGTGTCTCGAATTTGGCACCCGCACTCGCCATCATACGACTCCTCGACGTAGTGGTCCCCAAGACTCCATAGTACTGTGCTGTTGGCGACCACGCACTACACTCCAAGCCTATAGAAAGGTCAAGATCCCAGTTGTCCACATCGCCATTTGGACTTACGACCCGTCCTCGCCGTCCTCGTGACAGCCACACTGCGCCCGCAAGCTCGGTAAACAAAACGCGCGAACCGGTCATTCAAATCGCGGGGTCGGCAAGTCAAATTCGCGAACCTGCTACATATAACTTACCACACAGTTAGTACCCGTGCCCAGACTAGCACGGCGGTGTCGCCAAGCCCCGAGTCCTCTCGGGGATAAGCCTGGCACCCGCGGCGACTTGCGCCCCAGTGGGAGCGTGGCTTTTGTCGAGCGTATGGATTGTCGAGTATTTTTGTGGGTGCTCGGAGGTAACAGCGCGGCTGTAGCGGATACGGTGCACCTATTCATATTGCTGAGAAGGGGGTCCGGGTGTACAGTCCGCGCCTGGCGAGTTGAGGCCTTCAAGATGGGGGCGGGTTCGGACCCGTTGAATGGGTTAGGCGGAGTTCGGGTCGTCCGGCGGACCAGTAGGAACAGTATTGTTGTGAAGACGGGTATCGGAAAGCCCCAGCGAGGTGGTGATGTCTTTGGGTGGCTTGGAGGCGCGGGCGAAGACCGCTGTAGCTGTATACTAGTGGCACCGTGCCGCAGTCCATTTGGACATTTCTCAAAAGTCGAGAAAAAGCTGCGAGCATCGCAGATCCTGTAGTCCAGAAAGACATTATCAGTACATGAAAACTTCTGTCGAGAGGACGAATGCTTAGCAGAAGTAATGGTGTGAGCTTGACTTGAACGATCATGGCTTAAGCTAGGCGTTGAGCGTTGGATGTTAATGTTGGACCTCTGCCCGGCAAGTTTTGGCTGCCTCTCGAGAGGCCGACAGGTACGGGGTGTGTGGCGGGATTCATACACACAATCGACACTGGTGTGCGGATGTATGCTCAGAAGACGAATGTCGAAGATGGACTCAAAGGAAACATTGTTAGGCTTTTATGCAACACACATACTGAGTAGCGCACAAAGAATGTATGGCGCCGGAGCGATATGTCGTAGAGCTTCCCCCGCAGGGATGGGACGAGAGATAATTGAAGGTGGACAGATACCAGATGCGGGAACAGGGAGACGGAAGCAGGATAGGTGCATAGCCTTAGGTGCTGCATTGGGTGTCATGTGGAAAACGTACAAACGATAACATAGTCTTGACAGCCCGCCCATCGTCATCTCCATCGCGTCCATCCCTCGCCGCGCGTGGGAGCGACGGGCTCCACCACAGCCTCTACCGACAGCAGTGTACACTCTCCCCGACGGCGCTCATGCGATGAGGGTGGAAGCGGTCGCCGAGTCGTACTTGAACGTTGGCGGAATCTGCTGCTTGCTCTTGTAGTAGCGAGCGAGACGGTGGATGCGGGACTCGATGAGAATGAGGCGGAACTTGGAGTCCTTGTCCTTGCGGTTGGTCTCGAGGTGCTTGCGCACGGCGACCGCCTTTTTGACGAGGTGCCAGAGATCCTCGGGGATCTGAGGCGCGAGACCTGTAGACGGATAGTGCAGGGCATGATCAGGTTATGATCTACCTCTCCGACGCACTTCCCAAAAAATTCCGCCGTCAGAGAAACAGCTGAACTAGAAACGTACCGTTGGACTTGAGGATACGGAGGATCTTGTTACCGGTCACGAAGCGGACCTGGGGGATGCCATGCGAATCACGGAGGGTGACACCGATCTGCGAGGGAGTGAGACCCTTGCGCGCAAGCTTGGTGATGTGCTCGACGACGTCCTCAGGAGTGGTCTTCAACCAGGAAGGAGGAGCGCGGCGGTAGGGGAGGGCGGAGGACGAAATGCCCTTGCCGGGAGCGTGCATGCGACCCATGGTGAATCTGCGCGACGACGGTCAGCAAGTTCTGGTCAATGAGCGCGACGGCGACGACGGCGAGCACGCACAAGTTTTTGGGGGGCGGGGGAGTCTTGAGGGAGTCTTATCGTCGTCGAGCGTGCCGTTGGGCTCTGGCGGGCGCGAATTTGCGGCAGGCGCAGGCCACGTGCGCGAGCGGCGGTGGCTGAGTGGAACTGTACAGTTTCAAACCTTGTTCCGCCACAGCGCCCAAGCGTTGGCCGTGTTTGTGCGCGCCGCCTCAAGCCATTCCGACATCGAGCGCAAGACTATCTCGTCGTCGCCGTCGCCGCCGCCGAGATACGCCCATCCACGACTGAAGGTCTGTTACTGTCTTCTACCGCTGTTGCGTCGTTGCTAATACCGTCGCCGTCGTCTAGCATGAAGCTCAACATCGCCAGTGAGTCTGAGATCGTCTGGGGGGATATGTGGAGAGTGTTCTGACATGGTCGGCGGCGACAGACCCCGCAACTGGGGAACAAAAGACCATCGACTACGACGATGAGAAGAAATAGTGCGTACATCCCCGTCTTGTTCGTCCTCGCGGAATTTGACATACGCGACCTCATATTGCTCTCGCATTCTACTCTCAGCCGTGTCTTCTACGACAAGCGTATCTCGCAGGAGGTTCCCGCCGACTCCCTCGGCGATGAGTGGAAGGGCTACGTCTTCCGTATCACTGGCGGCAACGACAAGCAGGGTTTCCCCATGAAGCAGGGTGTCCTCCTCCCCTACCGTGTCCGCCTTCTTCTCTCGGACGGCCACTCGTGCTACCGCATCCGCCGCACCGGTGAGCGCAAGCGCAAGTCCGTCCGCGGCTGCATCGTCGGCCCCGACATTGCCGTCCTCTCCCTCGTCATCGTCAAGCAGGGCGAGAACGAGATCCCCGGTCTCACCGACAACGTCCTCCCCAAGCGTCTCGGTCCCAAGCGTGCGACCAAGATCCGCAAGTTCTTCAACCTGTCCAAGGAGGACGACGTCCGCAAGTACGTTGTCCGGAGAGAGGTCAAGAGCGCCAAGAAGGCCGACGCTAAGCCCTACACCAAGGCGTGCGTATCTTTTTCTGCCGGTCTTTATCGTTGCGGGAGGCTGAGCCGGACGTGCGCGTTAGTCCCAAAATCCAGCGTCTCGTCACCCCTCTCCGTCTCCAGCGCCGCCGTCACCTCCGTTCCCTCAAGCGCCGCCGGATCGAGCGCCAGAAGGAGCAGAAGACCGAGTACGAGGCCCTACTCTCCAAGCGCATCGCGGAGAAGAAGGAGAAGGCCGCTGCCGTCAAGGCATCACACAAGAAGTACGTCGTATGAGCTACCGTAGATCTGTACTTCGGTTTGCTCATCGCTATCTTTTGTAGGGTCGCTGCGTAAAACACCCCTGGGGGATATCCTATGCTGTCGCACATTGTATGGTCCTACGTATAGCCATGTTTCTGCTCTCCATCCTCTCCTTGCACAATCCACACATGCGACCCATGACTTGTACTGCTTGTCTGTTGTGCGAGACGCGTGGAGTGTTGTATTCGTAGAATGCTACCTACCCCGACAGCATCGCTTACAGCGAACCCTGGGCTCCTCATGAGTTATGAAGTGCGCTTGTCCGTGCTTTTGTTCCTTAGGCACGTCGTGACTGGCGGTCTCGACGTTGACTTCGGCCGCGTTACACGACACGTTGTCGGCCCAAGTGTTGAGGACAACGTCTTGGACGGTGTCATCATGCGGATTCCCTAACCAAACCCCCTGAAAGTCCAGGTGCTACTATGTGTACAACGTGTCTAAAGACCTTCAAACGCACCCTCGATTACCGCCTTCTGCTGGGCCGCATACACCGACGCCACGCCAGGCGCAGGCACCGCGGTCTCCCTCCGTCCTCTGAACACAACGCGCCCACGACCAAGACTCTCGAGCACACTGTCAAGCCGCGGCTGGACGTGCGTCCACGCGCCCTGGTTACGCGGTTCCTCCTGGACCCACCTCACTTCCTCAGCAGCTCCATACTGTTCAAGGAGCGCGCGGACCTGCGCGAAGGGGAACGGGCTGAGCTCTTCGACGCTCACGAGCGCGACGCGCGCGGCGGTTGCGGGGTCGAGCGCGGAGCGGGCTTTGAGGAGGTCGTAGTAGAGCTTGCCGGAGAGGAGGACGACGCGGGACACTGTGGAGGGGGAGGGGGAGGTTGTGGGGTCGTCGAGGACGGGCTGGAACTTGGTGCCGGGGGCGAGGTCGGCGAGCGAGGATGCTGCGGCCTGGGTGAGGAAGGGCTCGTCAGTAGGAAGAAGTTGAGTGTGAAGCGCAGGACGTACCGGAAGGCGGAGTAAGCCCTTGGGGCCGGCGACGACGAGGGGCTTGCGGAAGTTGCGCTGCATCTGTCGGCGGAGGAGGTGGAAGTACTGCGCTGGCGTTGTCGGGAAGGCGACGTGCATGTTCACGTTTGCTGGCCCGTCATGCATCTCGTACGGGTCGTCGGTGAGCTGCCGAAGGGCATTGTCAGCGTACGGCGGTGCGGAAGAAACGGCCGGAAGGACGGACCTGTAGCATGCGCTCGATCCTTGACGAGGAGTGCTCCGGGCCGGCGCCATCGAGACTGGGCAAGGACAGTGGTTAGATCTACATGCTAGTTGAGAGCTGTGGAGCGACAACCTACCCGTGGGGCAGGAGAAGTACAATCCCGCTCTGCTTCAACCACTTGGCTGTTCGTGCGAGTAAGTATGAATATCCGAAAGAGTCATTCCACGAGTTGCGTACTTTCTCCGGATGAAATGAACGTGTCGATGATGACTTGCGCGCCGTTGAAGAAATCGCCGAACTGCCCAACCGATAAACGTCAACATGACCTCGTGGCGCAAATTCTTCGAGATAAACGCACCTGCGCCTCCCAGATCGGGAGGATATCTGGTTTCTCCCAGCTCACGCCGTATTCGAACTGTCATAAAAGGGGCGTCAGCAAGGTCTGCATCTGAAGCGAGAACGACCACGAAACGTACCCCAAGGACAGCCATCTCGCTCAACGAGCTATTCGCAAGCTCAAGCCGACCTTCGCACTCGAGCCCGAGGTTGAGCGGGACAACGACGCCTTCAGTCTTCTGATCAACGAGCATCGCATGCCTACATCGCGCACCTCATCATCAACGCCCGGCCACCCGCAGAGACAAGACGCATTACGCACCTCTGACTGAACGTGCCCCTCCCCACATCCTGCCCCGAGATCCTTACATCCACTCCCTCGCGCATGAGCGACCCAAACGCCAGCGCCTCCGCCGTCGCCCAGTCCAGCCCCGTGCCCGCCTCCAACGCCCTCAGGCGCGCCTTGACGTGCCTCTGCAAGCGCGGGTGGATCTCGAACCCGTCTGGGACGGCGACGCTCGCTGCCCCGACGGCGCGGAGCTCGGTGGGGTCGACCCCGGTTGGGGGGTCGTGCACGGCGAAGGGACTTGAGGGCCAGGAGATGCCGGACCATTGGCGGGTGAAGGGGTGGAGGTGGCTGCCTGGGGAGTGAGAGGGGGCGACGGCGAGTTGGGCGGCGAGGAAGTCTTTGTGCGTGGTGCGGATAGAGTCGGCGGCTTCTTTGGTGAGGACGTTCTCGTCCTAGGGAAGGGGTATTAATGACTGAGATCGTACGGCGTAGGTGAATGAGAGGAACGTACGACAAGGCGCTCTTCGTACAGCGCAGGAACCGAGCGGCGCGAGCGGATCTTCTCGTACATGAGCGGTTGCGTGAAGGCCGGCTCATCGAGCTCGTTATGGCCCCTATCCTGCAGTCAGCCAGGCACAATTAGACACAGACATTGTACTCACCAGCGACGGTAGACGATCAAGTCCACGATGATGTCCTTGCGGAAGTAGTTGCGGTACTTGAACGCGACGTCCATGGCACGCTGCACATCTGAGGCGTTCCCCATCAGCAAAGTGCAACCGACACACATTGAAAAGAATTCACCTTCTGGGTAATCGCCGTTGACGTGTAGCACTGGAGCGTTGATCATCTTGGCCACGTCAGAGCAGTAGAGCGACGACCGGGCGCTGGACGCAGGAGTCGTGTATCCGATACTAACGAACTCTCCTATCAAGCTCTACTCATTCACAATTTGCAGACTCAGACACACCTGTTACTGTACCTCATGTAAGTGGAATCCAAACGAGCAGCAAACCACAACCGCACTCACTTCACAACCAAATGCACGCTCCCCCCAACCGTATAATGCGGCAAATTGCTCAGCCCCAGGCCCTCCATGACGACGCCCTGGCCCGTGAAACTCGCGTCCCCGTGCATCTGCACGCACATCACGCGGTCCCCGGGCCTGCAGTCCGTGTCGCCGCGGCGCTGCAGCTCGCGGAGGAGCGCGAACTGCTGAGCGCGCGTCTTGCCTAGAGCTACGGGGTTCACGGCTTCGAGGTGGGACGGGTTCGGGACGAGGGAGATCCGGAGCGGGTTGGGGGTTCCGGGGTAGGAGAGGGAGGGGGATGCGGCTGCGAGGGGAGCGGGGTGAAGGTGTGAGATGACGACCCGGGAAGAGAGAGAGGAAGACATACTGAGGTGGCTGATGACGTCTCCTGCGGCATTGTATTCCTCGGGGAGTTCAGACCCTCCCTTAATCTTGTGGAATAGGGCGGATGGAGGGAATTCGAGAAGACCAGTGAGGAGGTTCAGACGGCCGCGATGCGGCATACCAACGACGATATGCTCGACTCCCGCTGTAAAGGGGGACGGTGTAAGTCATCATTTCTTGCGAGCTGACCACAACCTCACCTTGCGCAGAGGCGGAGAACAACGCGTCCAACGCAGGCAACATCGACTCTCCTCCCTCCAAGCCGTACCGCTTCAAATTCGGAAACTTGAGCTGCAAGAAGTGGTCGAACACCTCCGACTTGGCCAGCAGCTCATGGATTCTCCTTCTCTGGTCCGCTCCCGCCTTGCGCGCCGCTGAATCCTCACTCTCCAGGAGATGCGAGAACCACAGCCGCTCAGTCTTGGACGGCGAGTGCATATACTCATACGCAACTCGCCCGACATACACCTCCCTAAGGTGTCGCACGATGCGCTCCAGAGTCCAGAGCTCCGGCCCCGCGTCCTCCCCGACCGGGCGCGTCCAGAGGATGCCGTTCACGTCGTACTCCCGCGTCGGGTCCGTGAGGCCGTAGCGCTCGGGGCTGAGTGCGGCGACTTCTTCGCGCTGGAGGAGGTCGAGGGGGTCGATGCGGGCGGCGCGGTGCCCGTGCGTGCGGAGGGAGTCGACGTAGCGCAAGAGGGGGGCGTTCGCGGTGCGGTTCGCGAGTTGGGCGGGGGTGTCTGGGGAATGCATGAGTGCTGTTTCATCAAGAATGTGACGGAGGCATAAATGAAACAGACAGAAAGGGGCAGAACGTGAAGAAGGGCACTAGCTTTCTGTAAGGCATACAGCATGCAAATAGGGCATCCCGTCGCGCCCATGTATCGCGACTGCGAATCCTCGAACTAGTGCCTTCCAAAGCACCTCTCAGCAATGACACGCGCGGAGCATATAGACACGACAGTGGGCCGTGATATCTCAAGAGAAAGGGCATATCCAACATAGACAGCTCAGAGACAGCTTGTCAACTGCCTCCGTCTGAAGCTTCGACGAACGTAACCTCTATACTCGCCGGGCAATCCTCCACCACGAAGGCCAGCATACATCCCACTCCCGCAACCCTTGGCATGCTACCATGCCGGAGAAAGAACGACTCACAATCAGGCAAGGTAAACTTGCGTGGCTCACGGTAGCCATACGAGTAGTCGTAATAGCTCCTACGCAGCTTGGTGCAAAGCGTTGGCCGACGCGTGCGAGGAGCCGCGATGAGATACGAGGTCGTCTGAGCGCCACCCTTCATCGTTGCGTCGTGTATGCGTCCACTTGCGCCTTCGAGCTGTGTGCTGCAAGCGTGTTCGGGGCAAGAGGCGAAGGGAGGCCATCGTTGCCGAGCCCGAGCCCGCGACTCGGGCGGAGCATGTGCATGAGGACACGGCGGAGTCCTATCACGTGGAGAGATTCTGATCCATTCTTGGCGGACGCGCGGCCGGCAATGGCGGCTCTCTTGTCGCCACAGGCAGCCATTTAGCACAGAAAAGTAGGAGGTGGAGTGGCACGACAACGAAGAGAGTGGGGAGGATGCACTGGAGGAGTTGATTGCTGCTTTCCCGCCTCGAGCCCTGCTTCCCCGCCGGCAACGACGCGGCCCGACTGGCTGAGGAGATCGGCCCGGCGTGCCGATTGGCGAAGAGATAAACGATCTCTCGAGGACGGGGACCCCACAGTGACGACAGGCGCAGCGAGCAGCTCTCTTGTCTCAGCACACACAGGTCCTCTCCTCTACTGCACCTTCGTTTCACATAGACGATATCCTAGACGGCAGCATGGCTTCTTCAGAACCTGCACCGGAGAGCACCCTCCCGTACCCGCCCATCCACAAGGACAAGAAATTCGTCGTCCTCTCCGACTGGTTGGTCCGTCTCGCCGTGCATTTTCCTTCCTTTCCTCCCTCTCCCATCTCACGTCTTTGCGTGGGATTCTGCATCGCGCTTCGTTGCACCCTTCAGCTTCTAGGATTGGCTGGCCCTCCGTCATGCTGACGTCTCACACGCAGGGACGGCACGATCACCACGCGCGATTCTAATGATTGTGAGTACTTCCCTCCGGCACGTCAGAGTCACGGATCGGGTGCACATACGACAAAATGAAAGAAAGGACCATGAGACACGAAGCATACGATTGGGCCCTGGACCACAGATGTCTGTACCAGGCGGGACATCCCAGGGTGTACCCCGCGCGCAATCAGCGTGCAACTCAGCTCATCTCATGCACGCCGGCTTAACTCTCATCTCGGTCCCGCTTTCCCCCGTGCTCTTTCATTTCTTGCGCGCCTCGCTAACGATGCACCGTAGACATGACCGATGAGCTCGGCTACGGCCTCGAGAAACGCCGCCAGGGCAACCTAGACATCCTCGCGGGCAAGGTCACTTTCAGGTGCGTACTCGTCAGCGTGTTCGCGCTAGGGTACGTGGGCGCTGAGATCTGGACATTGCAGAGACGCTTTCCGGGAAATGCTAGAGAGCGTGTCGGGAAACGGGCACTCATTCGACTTCTGCAAGGAGGAGCTGAAGAAGAGTGGGTCCTCTCCTGATGCCCTTGTACACTTATGAATCAGCTCTGATTCTTCGTTGCGTAGACATCATCCTCGACGCCGGCTTCAAGGAATTCTACAAGTACTGCAAGGGGCAGGACATCCCTGTGGTCATTATCTCCAGGTACGCCTCTCCCGCCCATAACGCCCACTCGCGCCGACGCTCACGCTGGTACCGGGGCGTGTCCAGCGGGATGGAGCCCAGCATCCGCGCAGTGCTCTCGAACCTCATCGGCGACGACGCGAAGGACATAGACGTCGTCTCCAACGACGTCGACATCCACCCCGACGGAACGTGGTCGATCAAGTACCGGCACCCTACCAGGTACGCCGCGTTTCCTCTTTCTTTCCACTGTGAGTGGGTATGGCTGACGCGTGCGTCGCGTGGTTTGAAGCGGGTACGGGCACGACAAGAGCCAGGCGATCCTTCCCTACCGCGCGCTCCCCAACCCGCCCCTCATCTTCTTCTTCGGCGACGGCGTCTCCGGTGAGCCTCCCCTACCTCTTCCCGTTCCACACGTCCTCCACACCTCCCCATCCCTTCCCTAAGGCACACCCCATCCTCCCCCTCCCCTCCCCCTCCAACTCGCGCTAACACACCCCTCCCCTCCCTCCCTCCTCTACACAGACATGTCCGCCGCACGGCACGCCGACGTGCTCTTCGTGAAGCAGAAGCCGGACGGCGAGAACGACCTCGCCGCGTACTGCCGGCGCGAGGGCATCCCGCACGTGCTCTTCCAGGACTTCTCGCACGCGCTCCGCGTCGTCGGCGCCATCGTCGAGGGCCGCACGACCCCAAGGGAGGCGCTCGAGAAGGGCGTCGCGTGAGCGGGCGAGCGGGCGGGCGGGTGAGCGGGTGAGCGGGTGGTATCGGAGACTGGGGGGAAGCTGAGATTTGGACGGGGTCCGGGAGAGAGAGGTGGCGGATGACTACCGAGGAGGTCTGAGCACGCAGAGGGGCTGTGGGAAAGCGGCGGCGTGGTGTAGTCAGATTGATTGTACGTCGCAGTATTGCCTAGAGTTGTACGGATTAAAGAAATGCAACCCACTAAGGTAGTATGACGTCACTGCGCACTATGGGCACGCTTAAAATCTGGCGCTCAGTGAGGGCGCCTGAAAAGTGAATGACACATCGTACACACGTACGACGCAGCGGCACTTCCGAATTGGCATCCATGCTCAATTTGACTATGGTTAGCCCCTGTCGTAACGCACACTCGGGCCTCCTGCGATGTCTCTGCTTCCTTCTCCACTCGCACCCAGAGTATTTAGTCTCCACATATTTCTCAGAGACGCTCCCGGCGATACATACCGCTTCCTCTCCACGTGGCAGCACCCTCTGAACAGTGAAGATCAACTCTCCCTCGCCCTCGACGCCCTCAAACAACATATCTCAGTGCCTAGGCCAAATTTCCCAGTGAATCTTCGTCCGATAGATATTGATAACGCATCACTGTTCGAGGTGCGAGCACCGCGCGCCTTCTGGCATTCTCTCTCTCAATATTGGGCATTATCCTAGTTCTACGAATTCCCTGTCAAGACTGAGGAGGGTAGGCCGCCGCGTTTCAACGAATGGAACGAGTTCTGCAGCACCACGCTCAACGATTCTTGGATCTGTAGTAATACAGTCACGTATTATTCATTCAAGGAATTTCGCGAGGTCGTAAATGCAAATAACCTGTTCGCTGTGATCCGTGCGTTCTCGTCTTCCTTAGATATGTCGGCCCATCTCACGCGTTCAAGCCAGCTATCACTACCACAGAGGTCTCTGGACACTGTGAGCTATTTGAAGAAAATTCTGAATTTCTTCCATCTGATCTACGTTCCCAATGCATGACATCTAGCCCGAGAAGATGTCGCTTCCGCAGCCCGTCTTCGCTGCGAACCGTCCGTGGAGGCGGAACACCAGCACCGCATCGCCCGCCAGAAGGAGGAAAATCTCGACGCCGTCCTCAACCGTCGTCCAGCTCACATGTTGCCTCCTCCGATTACCATATACCACCCCGTCTTTGCCGACTTTCTCCGCAACATGTCGTCCACCCCACCTCTACACGAGTTTGACGACGAGGAGATAGAGAACGCCCGGTCTTTCCTGATCGAGGCTCAAGATCTCTACCAGGACAACGTTTCGAGGGTCTGGGGCTCTGGCACGGGACTTAGAGCCGCTGTGCACAAGGCTCTCCTCCACGTCACAGATCTCTACGTGGATCCGTGCATCGAGGTAGACGGTGTAGTAGAAACGACGGCCTCCACGCCCAACGGCTTTCACCCCGTGTCCGCTCTCGCCGTGGTTCAGACGGAGTTTGGGACGGCCAAGACCGACCCGGCTGCTGAAGCCGAGTGCGTCTACGTCGCGATCTATTCTTCTGTGGAGGTGCGTCTTTTCGCTTTCGCTTTCGCGCCGGCCGTCTACCGTGATCCCCCTAAGTCCTAACCACCCGCCCCCCCACCTGCAGGCCGAGGACGTCCGCAAAGCGAGCTGCTGCCCAGCGATCCTCCTCGCGTACGCCGGACCGAACCTCCAAGTCCTCGGCGCCGTCTTCGCCGAGCGGCTGATCGTCCAGCCGCTGACGGACTACATCTCGCTCGTCCCCCGCCCGAGCGGGGCAGACGACGGGGCATCGGCGTTCGACGTGTGCTGCGCGAAGGTCGCGTGGCTGTTCCGGAACCTCAAGGCGGCCATCGAGGAGCTCGACGGCTACTACGGCGGGATCGTCCAACGCCTGGTCGCCGAGGCTCAGGCTGGGAACTCGAACTCGACGGTGGGCCGCGGCTTGACTCAGAAGCGTGCCGCGGCCAGTGCCCCCCGAGGCGAGTCGTACATCGGGCCGAGCTTCACGTCCTTCCGCGACGCCTCCGGGGCAGAGCACACGCTCACCTACACCGGCCGCCTCGCCCCGCACCACCACTACAAGGCCGTCTTCGCCGCCTTGCTCCTCGTCTCCCCGCCGTCGTCTCCCAACTTGAACCCCCATGGCCCCGACGCAGGCGCAGGCAGGCCGGTCCCCGTCGTCGTCAAGTTCGCCACGAAGTACAGCGCAGAGGCGCACGCGCTCCTCGCGCGCGCCGAGCCCCCGCAAGCTCCGCGCCTCTTCCACTGCGCGTACGAGCCCAGCGTCGGGACGCACGTCGTCGTCATGGCCCGCGTCTCCGGGACGCCCGTCACCGAGCTCCCCCTGTCCGAGTCCGAGTCAGCGTCGGAGACTCCGAGTCGGCCCGCGCTGGCGCCGGCGCACGTCGCCTCCCTGCGCAGCGCCGTGCGCCTCCTGCACGCGCACGGGCTGGCGTTCGGGGACCTGCGGGAGGTGAACATGTTCGTTGTCGGGGACACGGTCGTCCTCGTCGACTTTGACTGGTGCGGGAGGGAGGGGGAGGAGGGGGTGCGCTACCCGGGGGATCTGGCGACGTCGGAGATCGTGTGGCCGCCTGGGGTCGCGCCGGGGAGGTTGATTAGGAGGGAGCATGATGCGTGGTGGTTCAAGACGCTTACGGGGGAGGAATTGTGAATGTGAGGGAGGGCGTTTAGCGTGCGCGAGCGTATAACGTATCCAAAGAGTAGTCAGTCAAAGTAGTGCGGTACGGTACACACAGTATAGTCGAAACGCTCCACCTAAATCCCGTACCTTATTCATTCACTTACTATCGCACCTGTTCGCGCGTTCTTCCAAGTTCTAGCTAACCACACACATTCAGGCGCAACATTTCACCAACATCACATTCGCAGGCGTAGCCTAACGCGAAGCACACCCGAACAGACAGAGACAGACAACCTTTATAACACCTGAGTACTGAGTACTGAGTACCGAGTACGTGCCCTAGGCACGTCGTAAGCAAGTAGGTACAGACCGCACAGCGTGCTGTGGCCGCGAGAGCCTAGCTCGCAGCGGGGTGGGTTCAGAGACGATCGATGGAGGAGAGGATCGATGGAGAGGAGGGGAAGAGACTGAGGAGAGGCGCCCCGCTGGGGCCTATGCGAGACCAGACCGGACCGAAACACAAAGCCTGTAAAGAGGAGAGAGAGGATGTGAGGGGAGCCGAGACTGAAAAGCATGTACGTGAAAGGCATGATAGATATCAACGCAATAAAGCGCGAATCAGGATCAGGATCAGGATCAGAGGGGATATAAAGGCGCGCGCGCAAATGCCAGACGGGGAGGCTCGCTCCCCCTCGCGCGCCCGTCCCGGCTGCTGCGATGAGCCGAGAGCCAGACCGAGACTGGGAAACATGGAAAGGGAGGGGGAGCGGGCCGCCGTCAACGGCAATCCACTATAACGACCGCCAGATCAGAGGACTGAGAAGCGGCTCAGAAAGAGTCGGCGTGCATGTGCGCCGCCGCCCGTCCGAAATGGCGCGCCTTGCTCGCGCGCTTCTTCTTCTTCTGGCTCTTCTGGCTCGAGCACGTCGAGCTCTCCGAGGTTGCGGCGTCCACGTTGCTGCCCGTGCCGGTGCCAGTATACTCGAAAACCGTCAACGCCCCCGGCCCCCCACACATCTGGCTTCCATCTCCCCCACATGCCATATCGCACTTCCCCTCCTCCAGTTGGGCGCCGCCCCCATTCTCGAACGCAGCCCCGCAATAACACTCCCTGGCGTACTCGAGCCCCGCGAGGACGTGCCCGCGCGCGGCGCAGTGCGCGACGCACAGCGCGGCGGTCATGTTCGCGCTCGTGAACGCGTCTTGGGTGAGCGTCCTCTTTCCGCCTGAGGAGGGGACGAGGTCGGCGCGGCACCCTGAGGGGGTCCACCCGGACATGACTGCAGTTGCGTTCGCAGAGGAGGAAGGGGAGAAGGGGGGGAGGGAAGAGACGACGGAGGAGGCGGCGGGGGTTGCGTAGAGGGAGAGCGCCCAGTTCCCGCCGCAGAGGGAGGAGGGGGAGCCGGCGCAGGGCATGGAGCAGGAGGGGGCGTCGAGGGGCTTGCCGAGGTTGTTGGAGAAGGAGGTGCCGCCTGTGTGTGCGTCAGCTCTAGTCCTATCCCATCCTACTCTTACTCCCCACTCCCACGTCAAGGGAAACGAGAAAAAGAAAGAGAGAGACACGCACAATAACACTCCCTCCCATACTCCAGCCCCGCCAAATCATACCCCTTCTGCGCGCACGCGTCCGTGCACGCCTCCACGGTCATCGCGTCCGAGGCGAAGCTGAAGCCCGTGAGCGCGCGCGCGCCGCTGTCGGACACGCACCCCGCGAGGGACCAGGAGGCGGGGTCGGGCGAGGGGGCGAGGACGGTGCCGGTGCCGGTGTTCGTGGGGGAGGCTGCCGTGGACGAGGTGGAGGCGGGGGAAGAGGAGGAGGTGGCCTTGGAGGTGGTGGTAACGGCCGCCTTGGAGCTCGTCGCAGAGCTAGCCTTGGAGCTCGAGCTAGAGACCGTCACGACGCTCGCCTTCGAGCTCGAAGTCACCACAGAAGCGGCCGACGAAGCCACAGATGTAGACGCAGCCTTAGAGCTCGTCGCGCTTGCGGAGCGCACAGACGTGCTGCCGGTGGCGGCTGAGGACGCGTTAGCGGCGGCGGCGGAGGAAGAGGAGGGTACGGACGACGCCGCGGACGAGGACGAGGACGACGGGTTCGAGGCGCCGCCGGGGACGGGGGCGGTCGTGAGGAGCGTGAGGCGGGCTGCGCCGCCGCACATCTCGTTCGCTGTTGTCAGAGTGAGTAAGCATTTCGAAAGATGAGCGACGAGGGACAGCAGGAGGGGGGACGCACCGTTCCCAGCACACTTAGTCGAGCACAACGACCCATCGATCGTGCTCTCGCTCGCCCCATTGCGCACCGCATTATCGCAATAACACTCGTCCGAAAACTCCACCCCCGCGAGCGAGAACCCTTTGCTCGCACAGAACGCAGCACACGTCGCGCGCGTCATGTTGTCCGCCTTCGTCGACGCCCCCGTCAGCGCGCGCCCGCTCGTCCCCTCCGCGATGCACCCAAGGACGTTCCACCCCGCGGGAAGCGGTTCCTGCGCGGGGACGAGCGTAGGCGCGGGGCCGTTCGCGGACGGGCAAGCAGGTTTCGCCCCAGTGCCGTCCCAAATCGGGTTGCACCCGGGAAGGACGGTGATAGGGTTGGAAGGGTCGAGCCCGACGTTCTCCTGCACGACGTCCTCCTCGATCACGCACGCGTCCGCCGCGGCCTGGTCGAACACGGCCGCCAATGGGGGGCAGTCCATCACGTTCCCGTTCGCCCCCGTGCAGGTGTCGATGGCGTTCTGCAACAGATCGACGTCCCAGCCGTTCTGGAAGTCGCCGTGGTGGCCGTAGCCGGTGGTGTCCCCGTTGGCGAGGACCCACGTCTGGGCGCCGGTGTAGTCGAAGTCGGCGGTGTTGACGAGCATCTCGTAGAAGAGGGAGACGAGCTGGACGGGATGGGACGAGGGGCAGTCGCCGCCGTTGTAGTTTTGGACGGGGTAGGACATGTGCGACTTGTGGTCCGGGGAGTCGAGGTTGACGCCGTCCCAGCAGGAGGGGAAGAAGACTTGGGCGCGCATGCCGTCTGGGCAGTTGTGGTCGAAGAAGTTGGGGCGTTCGGCCCAATCGGGGTCGTTGTTGTGCGCGCCGCTGTAGTCTGGTGAGGATGAGCGTGAGCGAGAGCGGGGAGCAGGGTGGAACAGAAGGGGGAGCGTACCGAGGCAGACGAAGCTGACGGCTTGGTCGGCGAAGTTGGACGCGTTGTAGGTCTTGCGGTTCGGGTCACCCGCGACCATCTAATGTCCCGCGCGTCAGTTCGTGTGGTACGGACGGCATTCGACTAAACGTACACGCAGCCCGGGGGGGAAGGCCTTCACCGCCTGGTTCTTGGGGCCGTTGCGCACGAGGTAGTAAATGTTGAAGCTCGTCGCTACAAAACATCATATCAGCCAACCGCTCAAGAGCCATCAAACACAGTTGACGGCGCCCGATGGTAACTGGCGCAAGTCAAACTGTGCGCCACACATTTTGTGGCGTTTCCGGGCGCGGACAGCACGGAGTTTATGAGGAGGAGACTCACAGAAAGGCGTGAGCACACCCGTCGACTGGTCGCGGTGGTACATCTGGGGCTGTAGACGATGAGGTATCAGCGTTTCTGCGGATTTCTGAACCGCGGGAGGTGGGACGTACCGCCCAGTAGTTGCTCTTGTCGGGCTGGACGGGGATGGTGGTGCACTTGCTGTTCTTGAGATCATCGGGGTCGTAGGTGTTCTTGAAGCGACTGGCGCCCACGACGGAGTGAACGTGCGTACCGAACTATTTTCACAAGTTGTCAACAACGCGCATACAGCGAGATATCTGAGAAGGCTCACCGCTCCGGGGTTGATGATGGGGTCGAGACGCTCAGTGATAATGGGCCTGCTTCCACCGAAGATCCAGTGCTCCGCGTTCGCGACCGCGACGAGGGCGGCGAGGGATAAGACCTTTGAAAACATGGTAATGACTGTGATAGATCACAAAGGAGCGTCGGGGGGTAAAGAGGGGACAGTCGCCGGGGGCGAGGGGAATAAAGACCGACGCCGGGCGAGAGGAGAAGGAGAAGGGGGCGGAGGGAGGAGAAGGAGAAGGAGAAGGAGACCCTCGGACGGTGCGTTTGAGGGGGAAACGGAGACCGCGCAGGGGATTTGGGAACTCGGCATGGCGGCGAGGCAAACTTTATAGAGAGTACGGACGCGCGCGTGGGTTTGACAGGGACCGAGTGGGCGCGAGTGCTTCTGAGGGAGGGCGTTGGTCCGAGGCCGAGGACGTTCGCACTATCGCGGCGCCTGCCATCAACGAATCGGCCCGCCCCGAGCTTTCATCTCTCTCGGCAATCGCGTCTCCCTAGTTTGGTAACGCTTGTAGATCCCTGCGCCGCGAGGATACGGCTTGTTCTCCATCCCATCTCTCCCAGCCGACCCGTCTCCTCACGCTCTGCTTGCGGCGACCCTAGTAGCGACTTGAACATGTGCGCCTCTCCCCTTTGAACTCTGCCTGACGTGGGCGGCGTGTCGTCGGCGCTATTTATACATCGCCGGGACTTGGAAGATGGGCGGCCGAAGAGAGAACGGCCAACGCGCCTTCAAAGTCTGCATCCGTCACGGATCGAATGGCCAACGCACCGTTCCTGGGCGGACACGACCCGCTCTCGGTCCCCACCAGCGTCATCGCCGTCCGTCATCAGCCTCGAGCGATCGAACCTCGTCCGGCATGGCAACCAACGGCGCCTTGACGCCCAGGCACCCCGACTCGTCTTTTAATTGATGGCTAGTCCACCCATCCTCTTCTTTGTAAGTAAGTTCATAAGTAAGCCTTCCGCCGCCGTCACCGCCAGGTACAGTCAATGGTTTGCAATCGCGTCCACTTGATCGTTGCCCCGCCGCGACGAACTCTCATCGAGTCTCCTCTTGTCGGCGCGCGAATATCCCTCGATCGCAGCTCCCGCTCGTCCTCGTCCATCTTCAAAATGACAGTTTGCAGATTTGGCCAGAGATAAGGTCGGCTCCGATCGAGGGCGTCGTCATCTCCGAGTCCGAGTCCCGTCTCCGGCCTGCTTTGTGTCACGACGCCGACAGATACCGTCTCAAATACCTACGCACGTACCTAGGCATTCAATGGGCAATATACCAACTACTCCTCCCGACCATTGAATGGCCAATCTTCACCACTTCACAGAACGAAAGCGACGTCACTCCGGAGCGCACGCGTCCGCCGTCCATCCATCTCCGAATCCCGAATCCCGAACATCTTGCAATCCGTAATCCTGCGACCCTTTGGTCTAGATCAACGCGCCTACCGTCGCCCATCCATCTCCTTCCTTTTCGCACAGATAAATCAACGTCCATCATCCCTAGGTGTTCCGAGTCTCTCTGCCTCCACACGAACCTCCCGCTCGCGAAACAGCACGACTTGTCGATTGCATCCGGTGTCTCCAATCGTCTAACCGTCAGCGCGCCCCGCCCCTGCACGGTATTCAATACTCTGTTCAACGCCGTTGCGGCTGTCTCACAGTAACAACCCGGAGATGCACACAGTGCGCAACTAGGCGTGAGTGACCGGTCAAAGGCTCAGGGACCTCCGAGTCGCCTGCGGTCGAGTCCTGCGGTTCTGCGGTCGCGACGTCGACGTGCCCCTCGGCTCGCTATCTCCAGCGGAGACAGCGTGGCCCCGGTCGGTTCTGCGAGCGTCCTTCGCTGGAACTTAGATTGTAGGCGAATGACGCCGCAGTGAGACGTACCTTTCTGAACTCGGACGCCCGTGTCGTTGAGCTGGTCAAGGATCGATCTTTGTCCCCAGTCCCCACCCCGCAACCTTCGACGTCTTTGGACCCTCCTCACCGTCTTCGCCGACAAATCTGTGGCCCCGCCATTCGCTCCCGGTACTCCTGGGCTCGAGCCCGATCCCGGGGGCGCTTCACAGCCTTGCAAACTCGCCATGGTCTCTTTCAACGTTCGATGACACGTACGCGCTCCCGCTATCCACAGCGCCGACAAACAAGCTTCGCCAGAGCAGCAGCATATACCCGCGCCCCCGACTGCGCGCCTCCCTCCAGGCCGCTCTTCGCCCGAAGCCAATCGATATGCCCCACGAACTGAGCGCCGGAGCGTTGAGCTTCCAGCTTTCGGCGCCCATACGGGCGTGTGCGATCACGCGGAGGGAAGAGTGGAGCTGGGGCCTACTAACTACCACAGCATTGCGCTGTGCGGAAGATCGCAGGACTGGTCGTGTACGCTAGTAGGGAGAGGGATGTGGTTAAATGGCAAAGTGGTGGCTATCGTCTCCATCGGCCCCCCGATCTCGCTGCTCAAGTGATCGAGCCTCACGCTTCGGCATTCGGCGCTCAGCGCTCAACGCACGGCGTTCGGCGTAGTTCAACTCGAAGGTCAGAGTGACAGCGATGTCGACGCCCTCTCGGCGGCGGGCGTCCGAGTCCTACAGACCAGACTGCAGGTGCTGCCAGGGGCCCACGCATGGAAGATGGAAGACGGAAGATAGGAAGACGGGAAGACGTCACCACTGCCAGTGTCCGGGGCACGACTTGACTCGGGCGGCGCTGCGTACCTGAGTACGTGTACGTACGGATGCGGCCGCCGACTTGCCGTTGACAGCGAGAGAGGATGAGGCTTGGGCTTCAGGGCCGCCCATGCGGCGCTGGCGGCTCTGGTTTTATGGTAAAGTAGCGCGCTCTCAGAGATCAGTACTAGGCTGGCGAAAAGTTCGCTATGCAGAGGGGAACCGTGCCTGTAGAATAGCGGTCCTAAAGTTCGTCGCTGCCAACTCATGATGTCGACTCCTTCCCTGCCTGCAATCACATAGCCAGAGGGCCTCCGTATGTACGACGTGGTCCGATCGAAAGAACGGCCGAGCGACCGTCGAGACACTTTGGGGCGCGGGGGGCTGGCAGGGTGAGGCTGGCAACATGGAAGAGGGGACGGGGGCAGCCGCGGACACACAATCCTGACGGGGGTGGGAGGAATCCAAAGAAGTCCGTATAAATTACTCTGATTAGGACATTTTCGCTGCCGCCGCCCGCATCGCGCGCGCCCAGCGACTGTGCGCCCAGGCATCCCTTCCCTCATCCTTCATCCCTCTACCATCTTCGCCACCCATACTACCCCTACCATGACCGCCATCAAAGCTCGACGTGCCGCAACGTACCGCCCACTTCACCCTCCTCACCATTCGCCCCCGCCCCTGTAGGGACCGCTGCAGCCGTTCCGGCGGGGTCGGGTACGGTGGTGGTGGACGCGTGTGCTTCTGAGTCTTCCTGCAGCCGGCGCGCGAACGCGGCGATCTCGCCGTCGTATACTTCCCATTCGGGGATCTGGCGCGCGCGGTCGAGCTTGGGCTCTTTCTACATACCGTGAAGGGGAAGAGGGGTGTTAGAACCGATTTTACATGGGGAGAGGGGAGACGAGGGTGCATGGGAGGGACGAGGCGCACCGTGAGCGGGTTCTGGCAGAGGTCGATCGTCTTCGCGCGGTCGAGCCGGTCTTTGCTGCCTGTGAGTCCATCAAAACAAATCAGCCCTCCTTCTGAGGCGGGAGGGAGGGGCGGAGCCAGAAACGTACACCAGGTCTCGCACCAGAGCCAGTCTTCGGGGAGGGAGAACTGCCACGGACATGAGCGTCTATATACCGAACGGGGGACGCGCGGCGACTTACGATGGGCACTTCGCGCTGCAGGTTGTTGGGCAGATCTGAAGAGCGTAAGGTGAGTATTTGGTATAGAACCGCGAAACAAAAGGCTCTGACGCACCTTGGTCAAGGTTGGCGAGCGAGTTTGGATCCGCGGAGAGCTGCTGATAGTGGCCGCGAAGGATGTCCTACGCGTAAAAGGTCAGGACTTAAATGGATACTCAATTAGGTGAACAAGTGAACATACACCAGCAGCAATCTACAAAGGAACAAGGTCAGAAAGGAGTTTCAGAGATAGTGTCATTGAGCTACGTACCTCACGGAATCGCACGAGATCGACAACGTAGAGGGCACTAGATTGGCCGAGGTCACGAAAAACTCGTCACGATTATCTGGAAACTCTTACCTGATATGATAAGGAAGACCACGGAGGAAGTCATGCCAATAGCCCGTCTTCCAGAACCGGAAGCCTTCCGTGTCCGGGTTGTCGTCGCCCATGGGCGTATAGCCGTACGGCGCACCATGGAGGTCGAGGTGGACAAGCTCCTTGAGATCCGTTCGGACGATCTGGTCGGCATCGACGAAGATCACCTTCTTGAGGTCCATCGGGAAGAGCACGTCGAGGAAGAGAATCTTGTACGCCCAGATGATGCGCTGCTTCTCCGTTTGTGCACGGAGCCAGGACGGCCACTTGTACGTGACGAGCTCGTATTGGAAGTTGTACTCCTTCGCGAAATGGGGGATGAATTCCTGCCGAAACGCATAAACATTGGCTCAATAGGAGATGCGGAGGGTGCTTACGAGGAAGGAGGGAGACAGGAAGTTCTCGATGAACCAGAACTTGACACTGCTGTTCGTATGACGGAGGACACTGAGAATCATGATCGACGCAAAGCGCTGTTCGAGAGTGTTGATCAGTGAGGAGCAGCATATATGCGCTCGAACATACCTCATAAAGGTGACCAGATGCGACTGTGAAGATATTGATCTCGGCCTGACTATCGTCGGCAGGGACAATGGCGGTCTCCTCTTCCTGCTTTGAGCCGAACCATGATGAAACCCTGAGCACGATTAGCAACGCTCATGTTAAAACCAGGTAGTGGGACTCACCTGGACAACAAGTTATCCACCACGCTGTCCGGCTCCTGACGTGCCTCGCTAGACGACGGTTGGAGGACATCCACGCCCTCCATCCCGGGCCGACGTACAAAGCGCGGGTAGAGCGTGACACCATCGAAGCTGGCCACCGTAACCTCATCACCCGCCTCCTCGACCGTCGGGCTGCTCCAGCCCTCATTCCCAACGCTCTCGACGGCGAAGATATCCCGCCCACGTCCAGGGCGCACCTCGAGGCGGTACACCCCAGGCTTTGTCCGGAACTGGAGGTAGCCGAGGTTCGCCATGACGAGCGTGTCCGCGATTGGCTGTCCGTCGCGCGTGCTGAGCTGGAGCTGGAGCCCGCGCGGGGCGGTCTGTGCTGGGCTCTCGCGCGCGTGGCCTTCGACGACGAGGTAGTCGAGGTCGAAGATGGCTTTGAGGCCTTCGTTGGCGGAGACCATGCCGAGCTGGATGTTGTCGAGGTCATAGAGGGCCTCTCGGGGACGAATCAGCCATGATTGTGGTGTGTCCATGGCGAGCGTATAGATAGGCTCAATGGGGAGGTTCGTGAACTGAGTTCTCGCCGGGATCTCGTTGCTGCACGGAAGATATGAGTAGATGATTCTGACCATACGAAACGGCAGCCTACCCATGCTCGTCGAACTCGAGTCGCGGGCTGAGAGTGTACCGATAGAAGCGCTTGAGTGGAAGCTACCAAGTAGAGCGGCAAGTGAGCAGCGACGTTCCGTTTCCGCAACGCTATGGCACAAACCTCGTTGTACCTAGCAGGGTTGATATGGAACTCGATGTACACTCCCGGCATTTCTTGTAGCCACTGGTGCAGCATTTACGTCAGCGGACATTATGGCAGGATGATCAAACGACTCTGTTCACCTCGAACAAGCTGGTCCACTTCTGTGCGGACTCGCTCAGCGGATCTACGATAACGCCAAAGTGATACAATGCCGTGCTATTATCTCCAATCGTGAACGAACTAGACATATGATCATCAGCAAATTGCACTCCGTTCGGGAGGTAAAAGACGTACGTGTACTTCCCGCTCAGCGCACGGTAGTTCATGAGCCGTGGCTTCAACGGCGCGTTAAACAGCCCAGCCTCGCTAGGGTCCGGAAGCTGGATGGCGGAGATGATCGAGGCCGCGATCGAAACCATTTCCGCTGCGCCCTCCCTGTCCATCCCACGTCAATTCGAAACACCTCCGAGGAAATATGAAGGCAAATGACGCACCGGTTCAACTCCTGCATTGGCGGGAAGACGTCGAGGAGCGCATCTTGCACGGGCTTCGTCCGCTTGTGGTATTCGTACGCCGCGAGGGCGGTGAAGTCATCCGCAACAAAGTGTCCTGGCTCAATGGGCCCGGCAATCTACGACGCTGCAATCAGACGAAGCACATCACGTATCAGGGACTGTTATCCACTCACCCGCCCATTCACAACGACCGCCTGCTCCCCAGGCCGAAGGCCCAGCTCACGCGCGACGCGTCGGCACGCAGTGAGGTAGTCGAGGTACTCCGCGCCCGAGAACGGCAGGCCGTCCGCGACTGTGTCGAATCCAAGTCGTTCCTGCCCGTCCACTTGCACGGGTGCGAGGTCCGCGAGGAGCCTCTCTGGATCGAGGAGGGAGAGCGTGCGTTGCGAAATGAGCTGTGCAAGCAGACGTGAAGCGCTCGATGGTACGTCAGCGCTCATCCGTGGACCGAGGCCGGCGAGGTTGTCGATGAAGGAGAGGCGGCTAAGCGAGTCGGGAGTCTGTGGTGTGTAGTGGCCTCAGTATCCGATGAAGGTATGAAGGAAGGAGAATACACCCACAAGAGAGGCCAGAGCTTCTTTGACGAGCTGGATACCTTCTGGCGTCTCCATGTCGGCGATGACGTACGTAGTTGTGGGGACTTGCTCGGTGCCAGCTATGAAATGGACTGAGTATTTAACATTCCATTTAAGTCATGTATGATGCTCACGTGGATACACGAAAGCACCCGGGTCACTGCTTAAGCCGCTGCCCTCGATGAGCTCGGGCAGCCCAACGATGCGGAGACTGCCGGGCTTGTTCGAGGGGTGTATGTATACGTTCCGTCGCTTCGCAGTCGTCGGAAGGTCGTAAAAGTACGTCGAGAGCGTCTCAGCGTGCTCGTCCGTGAGCTCCCCTTGATACACCTACGTGAGTTTCCTAGAAGTCAACGAACAGGTAACGGAGAAGGAGAACACAGAGGAACAAACCTTGTATTGGATGTGCTGCAGGTGCTCCCCGGCCTCGCCCTGGACGTACTGCAAGAACATCTGCATTTCTTTGTCAGTCCCGACTCCGCGTTCTGGTCTGAACTAGGGGCGAGACGCACATCATCAAGGTCGAAGTGCTTCCCATTGAAGAAGGCATGTCCGTCTGGGGACGATGCGAGGTCGAGGCTCAAGCGTGCCGCGTACGCGCGTTGCTTGTCCAAGTCGCCATCCGTTCCAGCCAGGATCTTGTCAAGATCGGACTCAACGACGTCCGCGAGGTCCGGCTTGCGAGCACGAAGCGCGCTATAGGTGGAGCGGACGACGGACCAGTCGACCTTGGGCCCTTCTGCTTGGGAGATCTAACAGCAAGTCATCAGTTATGAGAGGATGAAGAATGGATAAGCAAATCGAACGTACGTGGTAGAAGAACGCGAACGTTTCGCCAGAGCCAAAGTGCTCGAGCACGTGGTAGAACAGCCGCGCCATCCGGGCACCTGTGACGATAATGTCAGCATCTATTCGGGGGCAATACAAGTCTCTACCAACCATCTTCGCTCTCGACTAGAGGTACAACGCCCCAGCGGAACGCAAGCCCGCGGTTGATCAAGGATTGCACAGTGACCGCGATGTAGTTCACGCTGCTGAGCTGGGAGAGATCGACTGCGAGGATGACATTGAACAGGTTGTACTTGAGTGCAGGGAACTGGCCCGGGTACATCGGTCGCAAAACCTAATCGCAAGAATACACATCAGGAATTGAAGACGAAGGACTAGTCGGGCGAGAGGGTACTTACGATCTTGAGCGTGTTACCCCATCGCGAGTACCTATACACCCCAAATAGGACCTCGCGTCAACAAGGGGCGTAGGCCGAAGAAAGTCGGAGTAACGTACCGGTCGTCCGTCTCAAAGTCGTTCAGATAGCCAATTACCCTTCCACCCTCCGCACGATCTCCTGCGTCGAAGAGCCCGTCGAGCGCACCTGACGCGCTTTGTGAACGCGCGATGGCCTTATGTGTGAGCAGTTGAAGGGCCTGCTCGGACGAGAGCCCGAGTGACATGAGGGAGAGCATGTTCGCGCGTTCGCGACGGAGTAGGCGGAGGAGCCTGTAGGTGTCGGCTGTCAACGACACTCGGATTTTTCACAGAGAGAAGGGGAATATGATAGTGGAGGACGAGCGATGGAGCACATACCCGAAGGGCGTCATATCCTTCTCCAGCGAAACGCCGTTGAGCCATGCCAAGTTCAGCCCTCCACGGACACGCGGCTGGTTCTCAGCGATCTCCTCGAATACAGCGGGGTCGATGGGGACGCGGCGAGAGAGCGCGCCAGCGTAGCGCGGGAAGTTCTGCGAGAGGTGCTTGAGTGTCGCGAGCTTGTCCTCGGCGTCTGAGATAAGTTGTGCGGCTTGGATGTCGATGTCTGTGAGAAGCACGTGTGAACAAGATACTCCTGTGTAGGGGGCAGAATAGTGCAGATGTATGATGACCTCGCTGCGTGCGACAACGAGGGGGAGAGACGCAAGGTTGACGAAGCAAATGCACATATCTGCACTCACCAAGCATTTCCTCTTCTGTCAAAGGCAGCGTCACGTCCACACTCTCATCTACCGGATACTGCTGCAGCAGGGTCACGATAGGGTCGATCTCCTCCGCCGCAACCGTCCCTTTCCCTTCTTCCTCCTGCACTTTCCCGCCCTGAAGCCGGTCATCGACCGCGAGGTAGTCCATCTTCTTCAGGTCAAGCGCGACACCATAGCCAGAGAGGTACGTGCGGTGAGTTAGATCGCGTTCTGCTGGTGGGATTGGCCGAAAGACATATGAAACATGCGGAGCGGACCCGCGAGCGACGCCATAGAGGAAGTTGTGGAGGTCGCGGAAGTTGGGCGAGTCGGGCGAGGCATACAGGATAGCGGTGTGGGGTGGGGACTCTAGGATGCTCGTGGGGTCGGGGAGGACATGATCGAAAGGGAGAAGTTTTGGAGAGCCCTGAACGGAGGATGTCCTGATGACACATACGTGAGATGCGAAGAACGGGGAGACAAGGAGGAGTACGTACGAGTTCTCCGAGTCGGAGAAATCTAGTGTCTGTACCTCCACCAAGCGTTCCAAAGTCTCCACGTCGCATACCACCTCTCCATACCAGTCAACCCAGGACCCGCACTCCTGCTGTTTTGAGGCGCCCACGTTCTCCGCTTGATAGTCGGTGTAGTACTGGTAGAACGCCTCAAGCTTCGGGCTAGCGGCATGGAGCGCGAGGTGCATCTCCGCGGCCGCATGTGCACCCGGTTGCGCGAGGTAGCCAAGTGCGAGTGCGGTGTCAAATACATGTTTGTGGACATCTCTTGGTGTAGACGTAGGCCGGGAGTCTTCCTCGGTATCGGTCACCGCATGGAGTACGGGGAAGAATGCGGCAGGGTCTTCTATTGCCACGGATTCTCTACGTCGTCGTTTCAGCATCTAACGAGTGTGTGTGCATGATGCTACTCACAAGCTCTCAAGAAGGATAGGCGCAGCAGGCCATGATGTCCTGAGCTCTACGTTAACTGGCGGCTTGCCTGCGGACGCGCGAAGGATAGGCCATGCGAGGAGAGGGAGAAGAGTCCCGAGCATGGGACGAGAACACTGTCTAGTTCCGCTTAAGTGTGTACAAGGACCGCAGAAAAGCTCTAGAGGGAGGAGAAAGGAGGCGTAGAGTATTGAAGCCGACAAGCAGGTCTATAGCGGAGGACGTATGTTCTGCGCGCAGCCGTCCGCCTGGCTCTCTTCAGCCACCGTGCCACGCGGTGGGCGCCAAGCGCTCGCGCTTCGCCACGTCCCAGTCACGATCACATGTCGTACACGTCTCTTTCTACCGCCGCGTCAAATCCGAGGAGGAGCTTGTTGAGGCCGGAAGTATTCAAAGGGCAAACGCTTTCATCTCGCTGCTTCCATTCATATGCACTGTATTGCATCCACATAACCACTAGGAACGGGAAGACATCATGACACATCGTGATTCTACAAGGCCGAACACAGAGACACAAATTTGAACCAGAACAGGAAAGGACACTTCAAAGACGACAATCTAGGCGAAATGCGCGCGACCAAAGACTCCGGCGGCCCGCTTCGATTGCTCTTTCGCGGCCGCGGTAGTGAGGAACGTGAGGCGCGACGGTCCCCCACAAATCTCGTTGGCTGTATAGTCCCACCGTCATCAGCAGCATTTTCATGACGCGAGCAAACCACTAAACACGCACCATTCCCCGCGCAGCGCATCGAGCACTGCACGTCCGGCACGATCGTGCCGTTCGCCCCGTTCTTCAGCGCGTTGTCGCAGTAACACTCGTCCGCGTACTCCACCCCCGCGAGGGCGAACCCCTTCGCCGCGCAGAACGCCGCGCACGTCGCGCGCGTCATGTTCGCCCCCGTTGTCGACGCCCCCGTCAGCGCGCGCCCGCTCGTCCCCTCCGCGATGCACCCGACGACGCTCCACCCGCTCGGCAGCGCCTCCTGCGCGGGCACGAGCGCGGGCGTGGGGGCGCTCGGGTTCGGGCACGGGGGCTGCGTCCCGGTGCCGTCCCACGGGGGGTTGCACCCGGGGAGGGCGGTGATGGGGTTCGAGGCGGAGAGGCCGACGTTCTCGTCGACGATGTCGCCCTCGATCACGCACGCGTCCGCGGCGGCCTGATCGATCGCGGCGGCGAGGGGCGGGCAGTTGTTGACGCTACCGTTGGCGTCCGTGCAGGTGTCGATGGCTTCCTGGAGGAGGTCGACGTCCCAGCCGTTCTGGAAGTCACCGTGGAAGCCGTAGCCGGTGGTGTCGCCGTTCGCGAGGACCCAAGTTCCGGGACCGTCGTAGGAGAAGTCGCCGGTGTTGACGAACATCTCGAAGAAGAGGGACATCAGGTGGACCGGGTGCGAATCTGGGCAGTCACCACCGTTGTAGTTCTGGATGGGATACGCGAGGTGGGACTTGTGGTCGGCCGAGTCAAGGTTCACACCATCCCAGCAGGATGGGAAGAAGACTTGAAGGCGCATCCCACCCGGGCAGTTGTGGTCAAAGAAGTTGGGGCGCTCGGCCCAGTCGGGATCATTGGCGTGTGTATTGCCATCGTCTACAAAGAGAATGTCAGAGATGAAGGCACAAGGTAAGAGCGCTTGACCTTACCGATGCAAACGAAGCTGACGGCTTGATCAGCGAAGCTGGACGCGTTGTAAGTCTTGCGGAACGTATCGCCAGCCAGCATCTACCGCAGACCACCTTATTAGAGCCCGTACGCTTCAATATAAGCTGGCGAACACTTACGCGAAGACCGGCAGGGAACGCCTTCACGGTCTCATTCTTGGGGCCTACTCGCTTGAGGTAGTAGATATTGAAGGTGGTCGCTGGCTTCCCTTTCAGCATGCGCTCGAACCACATCGCCTCAGATTTACTCACAGAACGGGGTGAACACGCCCGTGGTCTGATTGTGGTGGTACAACAAAGGCTATGAAGAGTGGAGCAGTGAGTGTCATATCCTGTATGGAATGCAGGTCAAGGAATGCTCACCGCCCAGTAGTTGCTCTTGTCCGGCTGAACGGGGATGGTAGAGCACTCGCTCTTCGAGAGGTCGTCGAAGTCGTAAGTGTTCTTGAAGCGACTTCCACCCACGACGGAGTGAACATGAGTACCGAGCTGTTCAAACACGAAGATCCCGGTCAACACTCATAGTACGAGGAATGGAGAAACACGAACGCCGCCGAGGTTGACGATGGAGTCGAGCCGTTCGTTGATGATAGGCCGGGTGCCGCCAAACGTCCAATATTCTACGCCTTGCGCGGCCGCAACGGACGCAAACAATAGAAGGAACTTGGAGAACATAGCGTGTCGACCGTGGCTGGAGGCAAGAGAGGACTGGTGGGGTTCCGCGAGAAAACCGGCTTGACCTGGCCATCCTCGCTGCTTCAACCTCCATTATATGTAGACTGCAAAGCACATGCGTCACCACCACATTCAGGTACATCTCAGACTCGACCTGAACAGAACGTTCACGGTCAGTCAACGAAAGCATCGGCGCCAATAGCATGGTCCTACACTCTCCGGGAGGTCCTCGGCAGTCATTCTGACCAAAGAAGGCAGTCTCTGCGGTTCGTGCATCCTATTCGCTTCACACATCGCAGCGACGCCCATGCGATAGAGCCACACGCTTTGTCTTCTAAATCACCTCATGACCCACGGAGATGCGAGTCTTGTTTGAGCTCATGGCTCGCGACTGCCACCGTCGTCCGAGCATCCTCAACATAGATAACATATCCCGTGTGCAGCATGGAGCGAAGCTGCGTCGCGAAACACAAAAACTTCACAACGGCGTCGACATGTCAAGAGCTCAGTTGAAACCGCTGTCGTGTAACATCGACTCCAAATGTGCAACGTATGGCGCAGTCCAACAGGGCGTCACTGTACTCTCTTCGACAATTTTCGTCGGCGATCCCGGTGTATAATAGCCTCGTGCTCCTCCTCTAATCGAAGCCGAGCGCGCTCTTCATTTCCGCACCTCCGTCCTGCGAGCCATGCAGCCAGGGACAAGTGGAGGCTCAAAATGCCTCAACTCCTCGGCCTCCGCCCGTCTACAGCGCCCCGCGAACGACGTCATAGGCTTCTTAGACCGCACATGTGGCCGGCCTTCGTCTGGTCTAGCAACTGAGCCGCGTGAGGCCCGCTTCGGACTCTCACTGGCAGGCGCTCAGCTGCGAGGAAGGACGACGGTCGGTCACAGGACGGCTGGCTCTTGCGGCCCCGAAGATGGCGAACGCCAGAAACGTAACTGGGGTGCTCACTTTTGCATACCGACGACGATCCGAGCGTGCCTAGTTTAAACAGTGAAGCTCAGATGCCTAAGAGCAACAATGACGTGGGGGGCGATGGGCAGCGACGTCGAGGACGTAGATTTGCCTTGCGTCTGTGCCATGCGGGACGCGCGTATTCTGGGCTCAAATATCAGCAAATGAAGTGTCAATGGTCATGTAACTCAGATACCGACTAGGCCCGTATCTCCGCATGGCATTCAACGGGCTCGGAGAACTCACGACGTTCAACGTTCAAACTTCAACCATGAGGTTTCCAGCGGAGGGATAGTAGACTCAGCCGAACCCGAGGCCTATCCTTGAAGCCATCGGAGAGTAAGCGAACGGTCCCACGTCTGTTGAACACGGGACAATCGGGGAGTTGCAGGTGTCGAATAAGAAGGTCAGCGAAGGAGAGGTTGTGATTAGACTTCAAAGGCAGTTTTGTGAGACCGTCGTGGCGTGGATGCTGACACCAGTGGGACGTTCTCCTACAACTGACAGCAGACGAGTCCTGAATACGCGTTTGTAGTCCATTCTGCGCTTGTTGAACGTTGAAAGGCTGCAAGCTAGCTTTCATGGATCAATGCCGCATTTATGTCGCCATAGATTCGCGAGACGCGATCCCGGGTCTGGTCGACGGTTTGGGTCTCGCGCACCATCTTTGAGCGCAACTTGGCGAAGGCCATAAGACGCCAGAGAGGGATACCAAAGCCGGAGAAGTTGGCCGATCCAACGCGAGGAGGTGAAGAGCTGATGGCATGAAAGTGAAAGAGGGGTCGAGAGGGAGGAAATGATGACGGCTGCCGGCGGCGGGTCACTGAGCGTGTCGAACTGTGTCGAAGTGCTCTTTGATTGACGCCCGCTGAGAAGACGCGCGCAGTATTCCACGTGTTTCACTTCGCGGAGCAGAGAAATTGTAAGTACCACCGTACGCAACATCTCACGATATCGTCACCATTACTGACTCGATGATCGTTATGAAGTGATGTGACCCCGTATACATTTCAATCCGGCACAACACGCGATTCAGATGACAAGCACTAGCGAGCACGTCCACCAGAACCCGACCACTACTTCGCACTTCTCGTATATCCATCCAGTCGGTCTGCAATAACCTTCCATTGTGGCGCTGAGGCGGCGACTTTGTGATTGATATTAGCGAGGTTCCGCTGGTTCTCCTAGGCCAACCATTCAGCGTGCGAGCAGGAGACGAAGGTCGACCACATACCGTAGACGGATCCTTCTTGAAAGCCTCAAGCGCGGCCAGACAGTGGACGAACTCGAGCGCAAGCTGGTTGGAAAGACGTCAACATCTCTCAACTACGAGCGCCCAGATCTGACACGCACCCTGTCCGAGACCTCTGAGAACGCGCTTCTGATCTGATCAGCTTGCTTTCCAAAGGCGGTCTGTACGAGCTCGATCGTGTTGTAGACGCCTTGGATATCGACCTTCGGGAGAGCCCTCAGGCGGTTCTCGGCATCCCGAATCCTGGCCTGTGCAGCCTCAATCTTCTCTTGTGTTTCTGCGATAATGTAAGAGATGATAAGTTACATACAGACGGGGCGGTGAGAGGTACGGGGACTTGCCTCGCATCTGCGTCTCCTCCTTACCGGACCCGCAGAACCCTCCGAACAAGCTCATACGACGTAGCATCTTGAAACGACTTTGAGCTGTCGTGGAAGAGACTTCCTTTGAGTCGGGAGCCGAATCGACCTCCTTGCTTTCGTCGAACGATTGTAAGCTCCTAGTGGACCCGTTCTTGTGCCGCATACCGAGAGACGCAGCGGCAGACGTCGGTTCCGCCCTCAACGCCGAGCAAGAGCTTCTTGAGAGCGAAGGAGGGAGCATGTCTTGCCTCGCAACGGAGTGGGGATGGGACTTCGTGCCCTTCGCTGGAACAGGCGGGATCTGTGGTCCTTGGGAGATGGTCCTAGGGCGGCCGGAAGACAGACGGACTTCCCCGGGAGGGCTTGCCGAAGCCGGAGCAACAGCAGTCGTAGTCGTTATGGTAGGCACAGGTCCAGTGAGGGACGTATCGCCTTGATTCTGCTTGAGCGCATCGATCTCGGACTGAGCTTGCACGATACTTTCCTGAGCGTCGCTCTCTGCAGAGAAGAACGCAGCTCCCATGTCCTCACCCATCTTCTCGTACAGGCTCGCCAAGGAGGCGAACTCGGGGGAGAGGTCGAAGGACATGCTGTTCAATCTCTATCGAATAGAATAATCTGTCAGTGTAGATACGATCGAACGTTCAGGACGGGGGAACGAACCTTTTGCAGAGCAGCCAGGTCTTCGATGAAATCGTCCATCTCCTCCGGATCCTTCATGTCTGCTTGACTATTGAGATACACTAGCAATAGCGCATCAGCGGACGAGGACGCATGGGAGGTCTGTGAGGAAGCGACAAACCCTTGATGACGGCAGAGAGCTTGGACGCTAACGCCTCGGACGCGGAGATAATCTTGCGGTACTCCTGAGATACAATTAGGCATTAGAACATGCAATGACCAGCTTATGATAAAAACGCACCTCATAGCTTTCAGCCCAGCGTTGGCGGAACATCTGCGAGGTACAGGCGTCGACCTGCACGATCCTTGCCTCGCTATCGACGAGCGACCGGCGAAGCTCGCGCGCGGCCGCCTCAAGCGCGTTGGTGTGCGAGGAAATGCTGGCAGCGAGTCGCGAAGACATGAATACTCAGGAGGGAGGATGGCAACGAGTTGACAAGAATGGGGATCTCTTCGAGCGTGGCGGCGAGCGCGCTATTTATATGAGGTGTTGGGTGTCGGCCTGCAGAGGTGAGCTTGGGCACTCCGCAAACTATGTAGCGTCCAATCCACCCTGGAGCCGAGACCTGGGATAGCCTCGCACGATTGAAGATGAGCATCGTGGTCGTAATTGGCAGAGTGTCGAAATTCGAAGGGAGTGGATTTGGCGCCCATGACGCCCGTCGCGCAGATCGCACGTGCTCGGATTCTTTGTTGAATCAGAGTTCAGTGCTTACCTCTGCTCCTCACCTTCAAGTTCTTGCTCGTCGCAGCGCATCTTCCTAAGACTTGTTCGTCAGACTCGTCCATCTGCTCCTTTTGCTCAACGACTCATTCTTAACGGACATTTATAGTAGTCTCGTACACTTCCTCTGTTCAAGAGATCTCTCTAACTCGTTGCTAAGACTAAGTACTCCGGGGGCCTATCAACATATGAAGGTGTATCCGGGCGCATTGAAGTTATCATGCCATGCTCTGCTCTATACCCCTCTCTATTGTCTCTAGCTCGATAACCAGGCCCCGACAGTTCATCTCCGCATATCTGATGATCGCGCCAGAACGCTTCTCTTCCCGAAGACACCAAATGCCCCCTGCACGCCGCGCACACGTCGTTGGTCATTGAAGTTCTTGGATGCTCCCTAAGTTGTCCCGGGATGCCGATGCGCCACGGAGGACGATCTCGTTCGTTCTATACTCCATGCGATATGATCGAGGGTTTCAAGGACGCTCGATCAACTGAACCCTACGTCTCGTACAAGCCTCGTTGCGCGGAGGGGTGGGCTCGGCCTGCATCGTGCTGCTCTGCGTGTAGTCATCTGCGCGTCTTTGGAGAGCGAAGACTGGAGCGCGTTGCATTGACAAGGGTAAACGCCATTCGGCGTGGCGTCGAATGCCGAAGCGTGCCTAGTAGATCATCCAAATGAGTATTAAGTTCTCAGCCAAGGATGACGGACACAGAATTGGAGAGGCCCAGTGCTCACAGCGTGCGTCTTCTCCACAGTGGACGGGGCAAATTGTTTCGTACGTTGAATCCGTTGCCCGATCTCACCTGACATCACCCGACGGTGTAATAAAAGGGCGGGACCGGATACCTCTTCGACAAGGCTACCCGCATCGACCTTCGTCTCTGCTCTCTCGGCTTATCGTCATGTCCAACATTGTCACTCTCAAACAGGTTCTCTCTGGGGGCACCGGCGCGCCCCCGTCGTACGCCGAGACCGTTAAGGGCGCCCTTGGCGCGGGCATCGGCAAGGCGATCGAGGACCCCGTAGCAAGCGATGCCGCCCAGCAGGAGCTGAAGATCATGCTCAAGTCGCCGGAGGTAACGAGCACGGCCGCGCAGGAGATCGCACGCCTCACTCAGACCGTGCGCGACATCCGAGCGGCGAACAGGAAGATCCGCACGGACCTGTTCAACTTCGACAAGGCGGAGTTCCGGGACAAGCGCGGTCAGCACATACAGCTCGGACCCAAGTGGGACACGTTCTCCAAGGTGAGCTGATTGTGCCGTTCGTTCGTTTCAGTCGTCTGATGGCTATCGTCCACGACGGCAGAGGTTCGATGAGCATTTGGAGGTCAGCCACAAGAACGCGATCGCAGCATCGGCTTTCATGAAACGTACGCTTTGCTCTAATGCTCTGCCCATGCGTCCGTGATGATAATGATGGTCATTCACCACCACCAGAATACACTCGTGCGATCCTGACAGACGTCGAACCTGATGAGGTCGAAGACGTCAAGACCGAGCTGCGCGCATTCTTGAAGGCACGTTCGAGCTCATGCACAAGATGCTCTCATCTTGGCCGCTAACGTACGTACTTTGGGTTAGACACTCGATGACAAGGTTAAAGAAGCCGGAACGAGCCAAGCGAACTTTGAGGCGCTCGCGAAGGACGTTGACCTCTTCAAGGCTGAGATCGACCAGGCGCTAAGAGACGCCGGCGAACCTATCAACAACGAGCTCGAGGCTGCACGGAAGAAGTTGGAGGAGGTGAAAGCGAAGCTGAAAGAGTGAGCATTCGCCGCACGTTGCGTTGCGTACTCACAATGCTGATGTCCCCCCAGGCTCTCAGACAAGGTCGGCGACTCGTTCGCGAATGCTGCCCGTTCTACTTGGCTGACGTTCCTGCGACCGTAGATGACCGCCCTCTCCCAATCCATATCGGAGCTGCTCTCCGTCGGCGCAAGTTCCGTTTCCCTTCTTCTCCACACGCTCGCGCCGTCCGCCATGGCTCTCGCGCTAGTGCGTACCACTCGTATCTCTCGGCGGAGTTGTCTAACCTTGATGGTGTGCCCAGTCCTCTATCGTCAAAGTCGCGCACAACGGCATTACCATATTGTCTCTCAAGGGGGATCATAAAAGTACTTCTCTCTTACTCAGAGCGCTTTTTGTACAGATAACTGACGAAGTCTTAGAACTCGAGAAGCAAGTCAACGAAGCGCAAGCAGTCGTAGACAAGCACGAGGAGCGCCATAAGCTGCTCGAGCAATATGCCAAAACGCTTAATGCGACCAAGGACGACATCACGGAGCTAGTCAAGAAGCTTGAGGTCGTCGCGAACATCTGGCAATACGTGCGTCCCGTGTTCCCTCCTCACATGCGCTCGAATTGCTTTAACGACTAACGAATTGTTCTGACCGTAGTTGAAGAGTGACATGTACGACCTTCAGCAACAGCTTGATCTCATCGTCGACATGCCCGCCACGAAGGTGCGTCCTATCTTGGATGATGACTCATTCTCTCCCTTCTATTTGCTCACATGACCGCCCGGCTTTGTAGCGCTTCAACAAGAAGCTTGCAGGCACGCGAGACTTGTACCAGACACTCATCAAGCTTTTAGATCAGTATGCGAGGGGTGTTGACGCTTCGGGGAATGCATAAGCTTGGAGCGGCTGACTGGCTCTAACCACATGTCCTTCTATCGCTTGTATCGACTCTATGGCCCCCAGGTTATTCGAGGTTTTCAGTTGAGCGGCAGAGTGTCGTCCGTTCCGTCCGTTCAGAGTAGCAGAACATAGCGCATAAGACGCAGCAAAGGCGAAGCAGATAGGTAATGAAAATGATATTGTTACAGCTACAGAAGGATCGCTCGCGCCCATCGTGCTCACTTCGTTCCATACGAGGCAGTGAGGCGTCGCCAAAAAGTCTCAAGTATCGGAACAGTCGTGCTATACTGCATAGCCAACCGCCGAGTTACTGCTTCGAGAGCTACTTCGTTGCCAAGGCGTGTCTCGTATATTCGTAGAGACTCTCCGACATGTTCATGTAGAGGTTAAGACGTCCTCGAAGGAAAGGCTAGTGGTGGCACCCGATACCGGAAACAGTCAACAGTTGTTTACCACCTGGTCTTTAATGATGGAGCCCTCACCGCAAGGCCCTCCTCATCTGCATCAATTCTTCTCTTGAGATCTTCCAAATCGCTGATACACTAGAATGCAATCAAAAGCATCAAATCCCGACCAGCCAAAAGACTATCAATTGTCACCGTGACTTACGGCGTCCCAGGCACTGTTGAAGACGGACAAAATATCACGGCAACTAAGCTTACCCGCCGACGCAATTCTTGCTGCCTCCTGCATCTGCCTGCATTGTTCCCGATTGCCGTGCGATACTGCGCACACCATCGCGGCGCCCTCTGGCAAGGTCATAATAAATACGTTACTCCGGTGTGCGGCTCGATGAAACAAGAATCAACTACAAACCTGCCAAGTCGTCTACGTTTGCCGTGTATGAGTCAAGTCATTAGGGTCAACAAAGCTCATTGTGCGCACCTACGTCTTCGTCTATCACCATTGCCATACCCGCGGCAAGAGTATATAAAGCCAAAGTAGCTCCAATGGTACCCCAGTGTGTGAGCGCCGACGGTGGCTGAAGTCTATCTCATCGTTCAAAATCAGGGTTTATCTGGATAAAGACTCAATGTCGACTCACCGCGTCAGAAAACATTATCTACGCCATGAAACATTCAAAGCTTGCCTTCTGTACAGTGATAACCCATGCTCGTGACCGTTATTATCGACATCGGCGGTGCTCGAGGTGACCGTCCGAAACTGCTGCAATAATGACTTACTATGCTGTTGATTCTATCCTTGAAACGCCGGACATCAGATTCCAAAACTGTCTGAGATACAGCAAACTTTGTAGGAACTTTCTCTCGTAACTTGTGAAGCACCTATCGGGAAAGAAGCGACAGTCAATATTATATGATGATATTGTTTGAGCTGCCAGCCAGAGAATAGGTACATACCCTGAGGGCACGGTCTGCCGCTGGTAAGTGCCAGTCTCTGGATACAGTTTCGTCTTGCTCTATCTCCAGTATGGAGGATATACCTTCAACGTTGAAACCGTTCCAATTAGCGAAAGCAAGGCGGTCCGTAGAAGCCGCTGCTGCAACTACTTACTAGTCATGCCCCCGGCAAGCAATTTGGCTTGATCGCAACTCTCAGAATAAAGACCGTGGAACGACTAGAATGCATTGCGTCAGTGTATCATCGCCCCTATTAACCAGCATCAAAAATAGGTTTACGTGGCGATGACCGGCCAATGCGTTGCGAGCAGATTCGAAGCCACCCTCAGGAAGGTGTGCGTATATTTCGTCTAACGTCTTGGCCATCTCTACAATTTCCTCGCCCAGACATTTCAGATTCTGTTGAACTTCGGGCAGAGTAGGAGGAATGGGAGGAGTGTCAGGCATGTCGGGTAGTCGGCGGGTAGGCGAGTGTGTCCAGTTCATGGGCTGACGAGCCTCCTTATATGCCGCCTCCCGCCTCGGTGCCTCCAGCGAAAAACTGGGCAGCTTCAAGGGCATCCGCTTCGAGCCGCTCATGTTCAGAAGACGTCGCAGTTACCCAAACCTAGAGCTTCAGGCAAGAAGTCTGCCGTCTTTCCCCTCAACTTGAAAGTGAGAACTCCGACATTACTCTCACCATATTTCCATATCAATAAATTGAAGTACCGCGGTGCAAGAGGAGCTCAAAGTCACGGCTTCTGACTTGAGTCTCGTGGCTTCGCTTATGATCGCACTACTTTCAATTCGTCTGATCAAGCGGGTCAGTAAGGGACGCGCCGGTATGCGTTATAGAATGAGCATCCCGGATCCATTCGAAGAAGAGACAGAAATGTACTCAGCGAGTCGAATTAAACCTTCAGTGCTGCGGTAGAGCCAGCTGTAGCGATGTAGATTCCCCATCCGATGCTACGAACTCCTCTTCTTCACTCCGTGGTGGCATACTTAAGAAACGCAGTTCTCCGGTAAGCACCACAACCATCCTGGATTGTGCCAGTACGCGCCGAGCGTCGTCCCTGGCGGACATTAACCCTCAAAGGTGTAAAGTTAGTTGGAAGCAAGCCGCGATAAGAACCCGCTTACCCGTACGCGGAGGAGCTCTTCTACTCCGATTTCCGAACGGCCACGGAATGGTCTCGTGCTCCCGCCATATCTGAGAATATGGTCTGAGCCCTGCTTACCTTGCGCAGAGAATCCCAGCATCAGCGGCGAGGTTGGAGACGGTTTCACGGCCCGAGCCCAGACCAATCTACGAGCAGGAACGCGCGACAGAGCCCTCGCAACTGTCAATGTGGTCTGAACAATCGTTAAGACGGTTACAGCTACCTTGGAGCCTTACTAGTCTCGTACGTGACGTCGCGGTAGTACTTGAGTCTGTAAGCAAACGCTACTCCATCAAACACGCGTCAGTTCATGCCCGTATCAAGGATGATAGCGACCTCGGATACCTTCAGCGCGGTTCCGCAGCGGTCGATCGAAGCCTAAAGGCGTGGTTAAAGAACGTCACAAACGCCACGACAAGGGAACTCACAAGCTCGGCTCGGGGAGCGAATCCTGGAATGTCCCTCCGAGTCCTTCTCCACCCCTGGATTCCACCGTAGTGCGTCGTGCGTCCGATTCCCTCCGTCGAACCAACGGTGCTGAGCTCGACGTCCAGGCTGGCGGCCCACGAACCTGAGGCTAGCATCGCAGACCACGGCTCTTTTTCCACCGTGGTAAGACGTACAACGAAGAACGAGTCGCGGCGCGAGACCCGAGTGGACTCGGAGGACCTTCGTCCCAGTGCCAGCTGACGCTCCGTAACGTAGACCACAGCGCGATCGACGCTAGCGTCTCCACGTCCATGCATATGCTCGTCACCGAATTCCTGAGCGCAGAAGCTCAGGCACCCCCTCGCGCCGCGCATCATCCTCTGCGTCGCTGCGTCGATATCGGCCATAGACCCAGAGCGGCCGCCCTGGCAGGCGGACTCGCGGCGCTCCTAGCGGCGCGCGACCAAGAGGATAAGCTCGACGTCGCCGCACTGCCAGGAGGACGGCAGAATCGACGCCGACAGCCTCATGGCCGTCCGAGCGAGGTCTCGCACCCATCCGCGCGAGGAATACGGATGAGTACGAGACTTCCCAACACAGACAAGTACGACACCAGCCTTCCGAGGCGGAAGCAGGTCAGCCTCCCGGAGGCACGACGATCTCGTACGCGTCGCGCACGCCGCTATGCGGACACCAGACAACGCTGGCGCGCGTCGCTGGCAAGTGACCCAAAGAGAACGACGTCAGCCGTCATACGCTGCGGCAGCAAGGTGCGAATGCTCACCACAAGCGAAAGGAGCAAGGACCGAACCCATCCCAAGGACGCGGCACAACGCTAAGACCAACATCGCGCCGACTCAAGTTCACGCCCGCACACGCATAAGACAGAAGCTCTATGTTTGCTTTTATTACGTCTCTCTCGTTATGCTAGATACTGTGTAGGTAAATACTCGTCTGCAAGCCCATGCGCCGAAGTGTGCATTAAAAGGGACGAAGCGCGGACACATCGGGACGGTCGAGTCGTAAACGCGACGCAGAGGGGGGAGCAGGTGCGGGTCATGAAGTGGACAGTGGACGAGACAGAGTACTACTGCAAGACGCGTGCGTGGAAGGAGGAGGTAGGGAGAAGCCGAGAACGAACGTGCACAACCGGGGACAAGAGAACGCGCCGCGGGTCGACAAAACGAGGGCAGGGGAGCACAACTAGTAGGATCTAGGATTGTGGGCGGTGAGAGTGTGGGTCGGGCGGGGGTATGGGCGCTGGGGGTAACGCGGGTATGACTCCACAAGCTGCTGCAAGCTGCCGACGTTCGCACCTCGGAACACGCATCCGGGTAGCGCCGTCATCGACGTCCATCTACTGAGGTCTAGAGGGGTGACGCGCGAGGACGTTGCCAGTGCGCGCAGCCTGGATAGAGCTGAAGCGCTGGAGTTCCTCGGGCTTCATCGAAATCTTTTGGCCGAAGCCGACCTTGCGAGCGGCACGACGAATGAACGAGACACGGTTGGAGTAGAGCGACTCGTGGATCGACGCGGCGCGCGAGGTCGTGCGAGTCATGGGGACACCAGTCTCCTTGGTCTGCGCGGCGACGGCGGCGTTGTGACGCTCGCGGAGGTACTTGATGATCGTCGCCTTCATCGCGAACTTGATGAGGTCGAGAGGGAAGAACCAAATGATGTCCTATGAACGACGATAAGCATGCAAACGAACGAACGAACGACGGGATAACTTACCCAAACCCAGACGATACCAATCCAGCCGCCGGAGATCGCCTCAATGTCGGTGAAGCCCCAGTTGCCGTAGGCAGCGATAATCGACGAGATGAGCTGGGCGATGCAGAACGCGCCCATGAGAGCGAACGACGGACGCTCCATGAAGAAGAATCCGTGCGAACGCGTGACGAAGATGAGCGCCTGCGAGATGATAGCGACTTGGAGGTAGACAATCGAATGAAGCTGGCGGTCGTTGTGGTCACCGGCAGCCGACGTCGCACCGCCGGAGAGGGTGACGCCGAACTTGTCGTTGAACCAGGTCGTACGGATGATGATCGCGACGAGAGCGACACTACATGCGCGCGTCAGACAGAAGACAATCCGAAAGACGACCGAATACTTACGTCGAGAGAGTAAGGTAGAGACCATATGCGACGGCGTACGCAAAGATCTCCGCGAGATCCCAGCTGTCCGGGGTGTTCGAGGGCAGAACGCGGTCGACCGAGAGCGTCATGATGGTACCGTCGTTGAGAAGGGCGATGATCAGGACCATGAACGGCGGGAAGTCGAACTTGAACGCGAAGGCGAGGATAGCGAAGCAAACGACGATACGGATGGTGACGGCGCAGGCGTAGATCGCATAGTTCCGCATACGCTGGAAAATAATACGCGAGCCACGGATGGCGTGAACGATCGTCGAGAGACCGGGTTCCGTAAGGACGATGTCGGCGGCGGAGCGAGCGGCGTCCGTGGCACCCTCGACGGCGATACCGACGTTGGCGCGGGAGAGAGCAGGGGCGTCGTTGGCACCGTCACCGGTCATGGCGCACAGGTGACCGAGGGCCTGGAGGCGCTTGACGATCTCGTACTTGTGCTCGGGGAAGACACCCGCGAAGCCGTCGGCGTCGAGGATCATCTCGTCGAGGGTGTTGAAGCGCGAACCGGGCTCGGGGCCGTCCTTGAGAACCTTGGCAGGGTACATGTGATCGCCGAGGCCAAGACGGCGACCGGTCTCCTTCGCGATGGCGAGCTGGTCACCGGTGACCATCTTGACCTTGACACCGAGGGCCATGGCGTCGTCAATCGTCTGCTTGGTGTCCTCGCGAGGGGGATCGAAGATGGCGAGAAGACCGATAAGTTCGAAGCCGTTACCCTCGCCCTCATGGTCGTCGCCGTCGACCTCCTCGTACGCAACCGCGAGCGCGCGGAGACCACGCTGGGCGAACTCCTCGACATCGGCCTCGAGACGGTTCTCGATCTCGTCGGTCTTGTTGCGCGTGCAAAGCTCGATAATGATACCGGTCATGCCCTTGGTGACGCGCTTGAGCTTGCCAGACGACTCCTCGCGGTAGGTGATCTCGGTACGCTTGTCGACGGGGTTGAAGGGCTTGAAGTCGAGGAGCTTGATACCAGCGCGCGCACGCGATGGGTCGCCAATAGCGCCAACGACGCAAGAGTCGATCGCGTCCTGGTTCTCCGTGCGAGACGCGTACGCGGCGAGAAGCACAACGTCCTCAGCCGAGAAGGGGCCGTACGTGCGAATGGTGTCGCGGTCGATGGTGAGCTTGTTCGTCGTGAGCGTACCAGTCTTGTCGGAGCAGAGGATGGTGACGGCGGCGAGCTCCTCAATGGCGGTGATACGAGTGACGATAGCCTTGTACTTCGCGAGCTGCTGAGCACCAACGGCGAGGGTGACGGAGAGCACAGTCGGCATGGCAATGGGGATACCACCGATGAGGAGGACGAGGATGTTGTCGAGACCGCGGCGGTAGCTGTAGCGGAAGCCGGCGTAAAGGCAGAGGATCTCGGCAACGACGAAAATACCAATGACGACCAAGCAGAACGATCCGATCTGGGCGAGAATCTTCTGCAAGTGACCGGTGGTGTCATCGTCCTGGCCGACGAGGTTGGCGGCACGACCGAAGAAGGTGTTGGGACCAGTGGAGATGACGACACCCTCAGCCTCACCCTGCTTGCAAGTCGAGCCGCTGCGTATGAAGTCAGCGCGGAGTTCGTTGACGTCACGACGGCGTGGAAACTTACGAGAAGCACTGGTCACCAGTCTTCTTGCTCTGAGGGAGCGACTCACCCGTGAGGGCGGCCTGGTCGATGGAGACGTTGATAGCCTCGGTGAGACGGCAGTCGGCGGGGACGATGTCACCGATCTTGAACGAAATCATATCACCGGGGACGAGCTGAGCCGACTCGATCTCGCGCCACTGGCCAGCGCGCTTGACCTTCGCCTTGGGCGCAAGAGAGTCCATAAGAGCCTTGACGGCGTTACCCGCGTTGCGCTCCTCGTAGAAACCGATGGCCGAGTTGATAAGGAGAAGAGTGACGATACCGACGAAATCTTGCCAGTCCGGCGGGCGGTGCTCGCCGTTGGACAGAGCGATGGCGACGAGGGCGGCCGCCTCCATGACCCAGGAGAGCGGGTTCCACATGAAGGAGAGGAACTGTCGAAAATCGCGTCAGGCGGAAGCCCGCGAAAACGATCAAGTGCGCACGTACCTGCAGGAACGGGTTCTGCTCCTCGCTCTCGAGCTTGTTGGGGCCGAAAAGTTCAAGACGGCGGTTGGCCTCCTCGTCGTTAAGACCATTCTCGTCGCACTGAAGCAACTTGAAGACGTCATCGACGACGATAGTCTCAAGGTCGACCTTCTCCTTGTCGTAGAGGTCCTCGGCCTTGAGTTGGATCTGAGAGCGGGAGAGTCAACATCGGGGCAAACCGCCAAGGAGCCGTCCCGTGACTTACCTGAGACATGTCAACCTTGGCGTCTTTTTTGGGACGCGACTTAGCGAACGGACGGACGAAGGCAAGAGGACGCGAAAAACGTACGGGTGGGTTTCTCATCCTCCTCGCCAAAATCCTTGTACTCTCTCTTCTTCTTTTCGGGCTCGGGAGTCGTCTCCTTGGCCGGCTCGGAAGAGACGGCCTCCTTCTCGACCTTGGGGTCTGACATTGTCGGTGAAGGGGGGAGGGGTGGTGGACGGTGGGAGACCGGGGGAGGGGGGAAACCCTAGACGACGCTAGACGGTCTGCGAGTGTGGCGCGGACGGCGGCGAGGGCAGCGGAGGGGAAGAAGAGGAGGAAGGATGGAACGTCGGCGGCAGCCGCCAGAGTCTTAAATATCTCAACCTCCCACCCGCCTGCCAGATCACGCCAAACAGCACCACACACTCCCCCCGGCGCCTCTTGCCGTCTGATTCGCCCCTGATCCGGACCAATCCAAGACGCGCCCCCGCGTTTTCGCCTTTTTCGCCCGAGCCGACCCCATCGCGTCCGCCAGCATTGGCCCGTGTGGCTTGCCGCTCGAAGGAGGCGCGCGCTGCGAATTCGGCCGCGGCCTCCGACCCGGCACGATCCCTCGCGGCCGTCTCGTCGTCCAATCCCGTCTGCTCGTCGTCCGTGCCTCTTCCTCGCACGTCTTGCCCCGACCGCAGGCTCCTCGTCCGACGGAATCCTCGTCCCTGCCATCGGGCTGACGCGGGTCGATAACGCATCTCGCAGCCTCCCGCCACACGTCGTCCGACGCGGACGCGGGGGCTGACACGGACGGCGATCGTGCGCGTCCATGTGTCTACCAGCCTCCGCGCCTCGACGCTCCTCTCTCCAATCCATGTCGACAGACCGTTGTCAGCCTCCCGCCGCCGTCGCTCTCCGCCTCCTCTGCCCGCCTCGTACTTATCAGGCGCCCGCGTCGCGCGAGGCTCGCACGGCGTGTACATCCCACCAGCTGCAGCCCCAGCCTGTCGTCTCCGTCGTCCCCGTCCCCGTCTCCGTAGTGGCGTGCGGCGTGCCCGCAAGCTCGCCCGTCCACCTTGGCGGTTGCTACCTCCCGTCGCGAGCGCCCGCATCAGCTTCTCTCTCCCCCAGAGCCAATCCTCCAATGCCGTCCTCCGTTCCGTGGTCGTGTGCGTCCCGCTGCCTGCGCTCACAGACGACCATGTCCGCCTCCGTCTGGCGATTGGCCGCCGCGCGCGAGGCCAATAGCGTTGTGCTCCCTCTGCCCCCGCCCCGCTCATCATCACTCCCTCATCATGATGCGCGCAGTCCCGGCGTGAAATGATGTATCAGTTCTTCCTTCTGAAGCTTCCCTCCCTCTCTCGTTAGCTATAACGCAAACAGCGTGCTAAGTTCACAACTGCCAACGTCCGAGGGTGGCTTGCACCGCCGTGCCCGATATCATATCATATCCCTTCATTCTCGCGAACAAATCTCAGCTTTGAAAACGGTTCGCTCCACTGTCCAGGACGTCGGCGCGTCCGCGTTCGCAGAGTCCGACGGTGCTGCGCGGTGGCCCGCGGGTTTATGCGGCCAGCCTTGCGGCGCGAGCATGGTCCCCCATCGGGTATTATGCGGCGACGCGCGCAGAATTTCTGACCGGGTGTATATAACCAACCACGTTTTTCCAGACCGTCGCCTGTCCCTCCGGCGCGTCGATGTCGATGTCGATGTCGATGTCGGGTCCCCAACCCTCCTTAAGCTTGCCGCCGCCGTTGCGCTCGAGACTCGAGAGCGTTGACAATGACAATGACACCTTGACCGTTGACGCCTGGCGCGACCTTCTCTGTCAAGCGTCCGAGATAGTCGTGCACAGGTGCTTGATGCGCCGCCGCTATCGAAGGCCCGCACGAATGAAATGCTTATGTACTCGCAGACCAAACATATGCATCACCCGCGTCCTGATTGCGCACAAACTCCGGTCTGCTCCCCTCCCCACCCGCATTAACCATCTGGACGCGCTCCAGCGCCGCACCTCATGTCCCCATGTCCCCTGTGTGTTCTCCAGAATCTCCACAGTTCGTGTGCGCCGCTCCTTAGTCTTGCATTAGCACCCCCGCCCAGCGAGCCAAGCCCCTCAGCACCTCCCTATGCCCCTCCTCCTCGGCGGGAGGCGCATTTTCGCCCAATCGAGCACGCCGACGCCGGCACCGGTCGCCGTGGCGCGTCGAGATCTGTCCCCCCGCCCCAATCCGGCAGGCGCGCCGTGCCTGCATGGTCGGGTCGGGTCGCGCACTGACGAGGTGAATATAAATAGCGAGAGCGTTGACGGCGATACGTACGCTGCCCTCCCGTCCGTCCGGGCGTTCAGTTCACGGATCTGTGTAGGTTACATACGTACATAAAGCCAGGACGTGCATTTGCAGACACTCGTGCGTCTCCCATCGAGCATCGGGAGAGCACGGCTGGACGGAAAGCTTCGAAGATCCCAGAGCGAGCGGACGCGGAGGAGGAGGAGCCTCTCGGCTTCCGTGGATTTGCGCGCCGCGGGTGGCTTGAGGGGAGGGTTCCGATGGAAGCCTCGAGGCTTACCTCCTGCGCTCCTCACTTATTTACCACACCACCGCGGGAGGACCAAACTACATACACGCATATGTCGGAAAAAGCCTGGGAACCTCATAAGCGCATATGAGGCCAAAAAAGGCCAAAAGGCAGCCGCTCACTTATGAGCGGCAAGAAATCTTATAAGGCACTCATGGGGCTCTCACGAATAGCTTATGAGCGCGTTGTAATCGCGCTTATTACCGTCTTTCAATGCCCTTATTGTCACCTTACGGGGTCATTACAGTAGCATACCAATGCTTTTCGAGGCGGTTGCGCAGGCCAGTTAGCGTCCATTATTGTCAAATCAAGAGCATATATTTCAACAGAGGGGTACATTGTGTGAACGTGCAGGCATACAGGTATAAGGAGATAGAGTAGGGGGTATGCAAGGGTGCAAGATAATCGTATATAGCGTAACGAGGACCTGCCAGACGGGACGTACCTATAGCCCACATTACCCTGAGATAACGGAGGAATGTAAGAATGATAGGTGATAGAGGGCAGGTACAGTGGCTGTATACGAGCGAGTAATACGGACAGGCGTGTAAAGGAGAACTCACATTGTACTAAACCTGTCCAGCTCGTCGGAAAAAGCGGTCACTGGAGGGGGGACGAAGAAAAGGATCATAATGTATCATCTTGACTCTACAAATAGGTAAGATATGATCAGTTGCGACGGTATACATCTGCGCAAGGGAACCATACCAGCGCCGTCAGCCCGCCCAACACTGGAAGCAGCGCGAAGGGCACGAAGGGAGAAAACAAAAACCTGAAAAAGGCGGCAACAGCATTGAAGCTCATGACTCGTGAAGTGAATCGATAACTCACGCAAAGACAAGTTAGTACCGCTGTACATAGGCTCCTATCGCCTCATGCGTCGTCGAGTGATGTAGACCTGGGCTACTAGGGGTCGAGACTAGAGCGAGAAAAGCCAAGAGAGAAGAGTAGAGAGAGGCGAGAGGCGAGAAGCGAGAAGCGAGAAGTGCATGGAAAGAGATGGGCGAAGAGAGGTGAGGGGGAGGAGCTTGAAGGACGGGAAGAGTCCAAGGCAGATGGGAGTACGTAAACAAGTTCAACTTCGAAGTTCGAACCGGTCTGAACGCGCCACTGTGCCGCTAGGCGCTAGATGACTAACCCGTGAGTCGCTCATGATCTGAATCGGCTCCTCACAGGGCACTCATAACGAAGTCGAGCCAGAGAAGCGCCTCATAAGCCTGTCGGCACTCATAACGCAATGACAAGCGTGATGGCTTCGTTATAAGCGGTTCATAAGGCTGCATAAGGCTCTCAAAAGCGCTCGATAAGAAGCTGATAACTGAAGCGGCTTATAAGGCCGGTTTACTTTTTCCGACATACATGCAGTCGCTATGCACATCGACAAGAGCTAAAGTTGGAGGACGCGCATCGACAAGCTGCCCACACATCGTCATAAGATCGTCGACCCGCCGAGGACTCGGAGGACTTGCCGCTGCGCACAACTCGATACCCCACTAAGGGCACAAGCGCCCATTCGGCATCCACGGCGGCGAAAGGATCGGCGCCGTTCTCATTGGCCCAGCAACCCCAGCTCGCTCCCCGGCGACCCAAAGGGACAAATGTCAAAAAGGGAGGGGGACATCCTCCACCCTCCGCCGGCCCCGGTCCGAAATCGAGGAGGGAGGACGAAAAAGCAGGGACGGCGAGCTGTTTGGTCCGCCGCCGGCAGAAAGGCGGGGAGTCACTGGGTGAAAGAGAAAGGGTGAGATCTGGGAGGGTGGGGATGAGGTCACCGAGCGCTCGAGCACGCTAGCGGGTGACCGTTGATGGGGGGTGCCCGTTCGAGCTTTGCGGTGCGCGCGAAGCCAGATCCGAATTCGCGGGTGCCCCTCCGAGATCGCATCGCTCATCGCGCATCTCGAGCTCACACTCCCGCCTCGAATCGACTTGTTGCCAGCTTCTCGTCGTCGAGCTGTCGCTTTGCCCGCATCGACTGTCATTGAAACGCGCGCCGCATATGCATGGGGAGTTCCCGGAGGCGGTAGGTAGGTAGGTATCTGACCGCGAGAAGGTCTTGGCGGGCTCGTCGTGCTCGTCCGCGGTCGTGCTCGTAGACTTGTTCGGGTCCCCCCATGGCCCTCTTCCTTCCCCATCCATCACCATAGCTTCGACGTCGACGCCGCACACCGCGGCCCCACCGGCCTCTTCGAAAATAGGCTGAACTGCCGCCCATTCTCTTCCCCGGGCGGTGCGGGATCACGCGATAGCTCGAGCACGTCGAGTACGCACTTGTCGAAAGGTGGAAGTGCAATGCGACTGCGCGTCCACTTGAGTGGCATGACACTGGCTATGTATATGACTACTCGAAATTGCGCTGTCTCGAACTCTCCATGGCGGGCCCGCCACATACGTATACGCATACTGAACGGGTTCGTAGACGCCGTGGCAGTTAAGCATATCCCACTCAGCTCGATATCCGTACGTGCTCCCAGGTACGCTATGCCTGCGCTCATGCGCGCAGTTGCAGCCCTGTGCGGCGTTAACCAGCATGCCTCACGGGCTCTCTGGCGAAAGACCCGCATCCTCCGACGCGCCTCGCGCTCCGTCCACAACCCGAGTACCCACATGTATCTCTGACAGAGCTCCCTAGCTCGAGTGCGTCTCGTCCGAATGCTTCCGCAGTCGATGTTTTCCTTTCGAAACTTGCGCTCGCAGCTGCACGTACGAGCGATCCAGCTCGAGCTTCTTCTCGCCTCCCGCGCGCGATCGCCATAACTTGCATCGAAACCTGTACCTCTTGATTCGGCCACTCGAGAGTCGACTCGCGCCGCCGGGACGCTCAGGTCCAAAAGAATTGGCCGGGGTGCGCGTGCCCCCTCGTATTCCGATTTCGGTTCCGCCTTCTCTGCTCTTCTTTGCACTTCTCTGTCGAGCCATGACCGAAGCACCTCTCCCTACTGGTTTTTCACCCGTTCAATGTTCGGCTCCCTCTGCAGTGTGACGGCACCCTTCGCCGGGTTCCTCGGCGGACGAACACGATGAAGGGTACCACATACGTTACTCTCGGGACGTCGTGCCTCGCTCGCGTGCCCTCACCAAACGAGAGAACCCCTACACGTTTCGCAGACCCGTGCCGCGCGAACTTGGAGTGTCTCGGACGGCAGCGGAGCGTGTGGCCTTCGGCGTCGTGAGTTGCAGGAACGACAACGTTAACGCTCGCCCGTGTGGCATCGCTATCCAGATTCCAGATCTCCAGACTGACAAAAAGAGCGTCTCTGCACGCGTCTTTGCCTCACATTTCGAGCTTCGACGTCCGTCGGCCGAAGGAGGGCGAACGCCAGTCAATTATTATGCAGATGCAGTTGCGGTTGCACTGGATGGACCCTCACTTAGGCGGGGCGCAGCGCCCCTGCTGGATTTGTTGTCTCCGCGTGGGCAGGTGAATTGAACGCCGAAGTCTCTCCACACAGGACGTGCGCGCGCGACGTCAACTTTGCGGTCTGAGAGGCCGGCGTCGCGATCGGCTCGGACGTCGGCGACCCCCTTCCTTCACACATACCGCTCGTCTGCGCGTGAAATAAGTATGAGCATACAACAAGAGGACTGCGCCCTCGTCGGCGGATCGGGGTGGCACGTCGGAAGTGGGTGCCAAGGAGGGCCATGTGCGATTCAACGCTTCGCATAGTGGTTGACTTACGATATTTCATCGGGCTTGGCTCAGAACACCGCTGCGCGTCGCTCCCTCCAAGACTCAGCAGCGCTCCTACCGAGCATACGAGGACCCCTTGAAGCTGGCTCGCCAGAGCCCTTCCGACTCATCGCCACTAACCGGACGGGACCCAGGCTTATGAGAGCTCGCGGATCGCCCTGTAGCAGCCCCTCAAACTGGAGCACTTAATAATAGGACCGGGACTGCCTGCGCTCGATATGGCTCTGCGTTTCGCCCGAACTCTGAGTCTCCATTTGGGCGGGGCCATGCGAGGTCGCGTGCGCTGTTCTTGGCCACTCCGACGAGCTACGCAGGTGCTCCCGGGAGCTTGTGGAAGCTTGTATGGCAGAACCTCTTGCTGTGAAGCCTGGAAGTCCTGAGGCCTAAATGAAGCAACAGCTAGCGTGCATATGTGGATGATAAGGACAAGACGGCAGCCAGTTTCCGTACATGCTCCAGGCTCGGCAGATCTGCGAGCTCGTTCGCCGTGCGCGACGACATCGGGATGCTTGCTGAAGACGCTTACGCGACGTGCGTTGATAAGTGGCGGACGGCAGGACCAGACTCCAGAGAGGGGATCGAACGGCCAGAATTCGCCCGGACGGGTGGTGTGGTGGAGAGAGAGCCGGGTACCGGCGCTCCGGAGGAGCCGGTCTTTACAGAGCGAGCTTGCCCGGCCGCGCCTTGTCGATGTCTTGTGTCAGCCACCGCTTGCTCCTCCTCGCAGCTCTCGCCACCTCTTGGCTCTTGCTCTCACCGCATTCACGAATCTCAACACCATTCATGCTTCTGCTCTCTGCGGGCCATCAACCGACCGCGCATGGCGACTCTATCTCCACCCTCGAGCGGCCCCGTGGCCTTGCGAAGTCGCGGCATTAGGTACGCCTGTGGGACGACCCTGCGCCTTCTCTCGACATCCTCCTGCAACCCCGCCCTAGAAAAGAACTCTTCCTTGCGTCATAGCCGTCTCTCCCCGCGGTGCTCCTCATTTCCGCTCGCCGCTGGGTTCGGAGTCGGACGACTGGCATTCCGACCCCCAGGTCCTCCCGTTCGCTGGTCGTTTGGACGAGCTCGACGTCCCGGGCCCGTCGCACGCCCTACCCGCCGCCTACCGTCCGACGTCTAACAAGCTCGTCGTCCCTCTTGGCCGCCGCCCTTCGCGGAGTCCCGGCCACGTTCGTCGCTCGCCCCCGCCCGCTGGGGCATACTCGGCGGATTCGGCGACGATCCCATAGGAACTCGGGGGCTTCGCGCGGATCGCTCGGGTCCCTGAGAAGTGCGAAGCATTCTGGCCAAGCGTGTGCGTGTGCGCACGGGCCGGGGCGGGATGGAACGGGATGGGAAGAGCGGACGTTTGGTTGAGGTGAGTGCTCCGTCCCGTTCGTTTCGTGTTGTTTCTACGGACATATCCGTGCCGTCCCCGTTTCACTTTCAACTTCGCCTTTCTGCGGCTTGTTGTTTCTGGGCCCTGTGTATATTCTCCCCACCCCGTATGATCGAAGTCATGTTTGTAGGAAAATCACTGAGGAATCGCATGACGGCATTCCTCACCCTGGCGGCGGACGCGGGCACCTGGGAACCACTCGAGTCTGTACGTCCGTCATCTCCACCCCGTCTCACGCATCTCCCCCGAAGTGCCCATCCAAGTCGCCCCGAGCTCTCATGCGACTAGTTCAAGCTGCGTCCCTACCGATCTCAGCATGCATCACGTCTATCCACCACGATTGTCGTGGATGGGGCGTGTATGCATGGGACGTTGTTATGGACCGTGAACGGTGGACGCCAATTGTTTAGTGCCCGACGGAGGACGGCATTCGTGAGCTTCCCTCTTCCTATCTTCCCCCGCTTCTCTGTCCGTCGAGGTCAGCTGTTCTGTGGTTGAGGATCTGGCGTACGCGCATGCATATCGTCCCTGTGTGCCGGTGAGGTTGGGATCGTGCGCGGAGATGACGGAAGCGGGAACCCCGGTGTCGTCGTTATCTCTCGCATTTCTTTGGGAGTTTGCTGACAGCTGCTTGTGTTCTCTTCAAGAACGCCTCCTAGCCCGGGCCCTCAGGCCTCAGCGTTCAGACGTCCACATCCCTATCTCCCCCGCGCTACGGTCTCGCAGAGCGTCCTTCCATCCCTCGCTGTCAGCGTCATCCTCAGCGCTGAGCGCCTCAGAACTCCACCGACCGCAGTCTTGCAACGCGCATACAATGCACTGGGCTCAGACGGCTGCGGCACGCACGTCCGGCTCCTCACCGGATCGACCTCTCTTTGTCTCTAAGTGCATGCTGAGGAGACGCTGTGGCCCGTGCTGATCGTATTATTCGGTTTTCCAGTACAAGCGGTCTTGTCTCTTCTTGTCTTCGGTGCGGTGGGTCCGAACCCGAGATGGCTGAAGGTGGGCACCAGCGCACCTCTAAGACGTCCGAGTACGCGGTAAGCCGGTTCCCAGCGTTTCGCGCGCGACAGCGTTCGGTATACTTTGAACACACCGGGTCGTGGCATAGCGTTGTGAGTACTGGTATCGCGGGCAGTCCTCTCGCCCGAGTTGTCGCTGAGGGCATTCATCTCGTGAGAGAGCTGTGTATACGTACAGCCTTGAAATCCTTCGACGCCTCTTGTTCTTGTGTAAGGTTAACCGTGTTGCGTTTTAGGTCGACGGGTCGCAGCACCGGTCCGCCTACTTCTGCTGCCCTCATTCCACAGACCTCTTCGTACGCGCGAGCCTTCAAGCTTCAAGTCGATCGCTGGGCACGCGTTTGAGGGTTCTCACCGCTGAGCAGCTGGGTAGATTGGAGTTTGGCTTACGGTGCCGTATGTTACGAGCGTCGCAACCGCCGATCGGTATGAACGTTTCTCGAGCCTGATGCCCGCACCCCCAACCTGCTTCAGCCTGAAGATCGCAGGACGCCACGACGGCATATAGAAGGCACGTTTTGACACAGCTGCGGTCTATCATTACTGTATGTATAATGTTCACGTCTTCCATGGCCCGTGCCAATGCTGGGATGTCGCAGACACGGGCGCGTTCATTACTAACACCAACAATGCACGTATGTAGAGGTGGGAGCCTGGGAGGGAAGGCGGATGCAAAAAGAACCGTCAAAATCAATATCATTGATGTCACCATGGGTAGTGCGGGTTCTGCCCGATTGCAAGTGTGAGATCGCATGCTCGAACTTCGAAGATGTGAGATGGACAGAAGATGGAAGCACATACATACTGAGAATTCTGAGCTTGACTAGTAGCGAGCAGACATGGAATTCATCCCGGCGGCACGACTGCATGCGAGCATCGCTCGTCCATGTCAATTGATGGGTCCCGCGTCGTCCATGTTCGAGTCCATCTGTCATTCTTCTAGTCAGTGATACCAACATCGAGCTGCTGCTCCGTCTCCCTTCTCGAAGCCACGGGCCTGTTCCGTACGATAATCATCTCGAGTTCGAGAACGACAACAGGGGTCAGGCCAAGGGGACCGAACGAGCGTAAGCGAAGTACGGAGGGGGCAATTATGGCTGAAGGATCTCGCGCCGCATCTGCCGGTGGGTTTCCATGGCTCCCCGCTCGTCGACGAGGGGTAACAGAGTGCGAGTGCGGTTCTGTATGATTGCGCGTCGCCGTTCCCCTGGTCGCGGGGCGGGTGGCGCTGCTCTTTGGCGGGGAACGAGAGGGGAAAGGAACGGGTTAGTCTTTTGTTCGTCATGCGTTCTAGGGACGAGACGGGGTTGCTTTGAACGGTATCAGTATCTTTCCCTGGCATCCGTAAGATGTAGCACCGTGCTTGCCCAAGAAGATAAAGTAGTACCTGATCGTACGCCCAAGCTGACGACAGAAGAGGATGAAGCTTTGAAGACCGGTGGCGCCGACACCCGATGAGATCATACCTAGGAGGACGAGAGGAGAGCCTATATCGATGATCGCCCAGACTTCATATAACTCGCGCAGTCCTTTGTCCTCCTAGCAGTCAAACTACGACACAGTAGAGATGGAGACACATCTCCCAGTCCGCACGCAGAACGAGATATCGCACACCACCAAAGTCGCGGTTCTAGAACCGGACATCGCGCCCTTTCCATCCGGCGCCCGCACGCGTCAGCGCGAACCATCCGAAGTTCTTGTGTGGTTCTCAACGCCGTCCCCTTCTGGACGTCGCCTTCTAGCGGATCCTGAATGATCCACATGACGCGTCCAGCACACAAACTCCTTGCGCCATTTGGCCGACCTCGCGGACCAGCGCGTCCGTAGCCTCTCGTAGCACGTTTGACGCTGCCTTTTGTGTGTTTTGCTTCGCGCGCGCGGTGCCAGTGCACGGTGGGAGTGAGTGGGCGTGCGGCGCGGCGGCCGTGTTCCCATTACGAGCGATGCTCTGGGGGCGCCGCGGCGGGGAGTACTGCGCACGACAATTATAAGAGCCCCACGGTGCGTCATCCGGCGTCGGCGACTGTTGTGAGCGGGGAAGGATGGAATGACTGCAGTGCCCCTCGGACAAGCTCAGGCTCGTTCGATAGAGCTGGCGATGCTTGGACGACGGCGGACTGGTGAAACGGTGGCGAGAGTTGTGGAACAAGGAAGATTGCGGAATGATGATCGGAACTGGTTCGTCTGGGAGAGGTTTGATCGAGGAAGGCTGGGGAGATAGACTTGGCTGCACTTGCTTACCGAGCTTACTACTCGTATAAGCAGCGCTCAAGTCCGACGATTGACTTCTGGTGGACGGACGATCCAGATGGTCGCACACGAAGCTCGCCAGAAGACAGGAACGTCTTGAGAGAGTCAAGAGGTCGTACAACATATTTCCTGCGCCCAGAAGAGATGGGAGGACAGGGGCAGGTACTACTAGCCGGTGTATTTCCTGCCGGGACGTGACCGAGGGGCGCCAGGCGGAGTTTGAAGCGAGCTGAAAGCTATCGCATCAAGAGAGGAATAGAGAGGGCTTACCGACATCAATTGCCCCGAGAAACTCCTCGCCATCTCCCTCGACGAGCTCGCCGTCCAACAGGGCTCCAGCTGTCCGTCCGACGTCCTCGACGCCGGTCGCATCCTCCTCGACGTCCCCGGCGTGCGCCATGGCTACCCAGGCGCAGTCCTCGTCTCCCTTTTCCCGCCTATCCCGCCTCGCCCTCCCCTTCAAGCCCTCCCCCGCCTCCCCGCTCTCTGCCGGCGCCGACGGCGAGGACTGGTACATCCCTTACAACGGGCCGTACGAACCCCCCAAGGACGAGCGGAGCACCGACAGCTGGGGCCACCTCGTTAGCGGCTGGCTCTTGGAGAACGACCCCCACCGCCACGCCCGCCCCGGCGTGGGCCCCCGGATCCGCACCGCGTCGAACGCGTCCAAGGCGACGGGCGACGACATCCGCCGCCGCACGTTCGTCAAGCTCGACCAGACCGGCGGCGTGGGCGACGTCCCGAATATTGCGCGCCCCATCCCGCGCCGGTCCCAGGACCACGCGCCCGCCCCCGCGCAACACCGCGCGAGCCTCGCGAGCATCCTTTCCTTTGGCCGCCAGCGCGGCGCGTCGACGTCGCGTTTGCATCCGTCCGCGTCGACGGGCACGCTCCGGGACGACGCCGTGCCGCCCGTGCCGCGTAGCGAGGCCACGAGGGAAAGAGAGCAGCTCCAGCTCCAGCCGCTGCACTTGCAGCGAGAAGAAGGCATTGGCGGTGCGTCTGCATCATCAAACTCTCCCCTGTCTTTCCCCCGCCGCCATCCCTACGCCGTCGCCACTCCCGCGACGTCCCCGCCCTCGCCGCCTGCGGTCATCGTCCCCGCCGCCCTCCCGCCGCCCCGCACGTCCAAGTTCGCGGTGCAGGTCGTTGATCATCCGACGCGCAAGCCCGATCCGCCAGCGTATCTTCTCCCTGCCCCCCGTCCATCTAGACTGAGCATCAAGGCATCGATGTCGACCCCCAACCTCCGTGCGGCAACGGCGCCCGGTGCGAGTCTAGTACTCCCCAAGGGCAAGCAGCGTTGGCTCTCCGCCGAGACCTGGTGCGACGCGCTCATTCTCCCACGGCCCCGGTTTGCGCTTCGGATCGTAGAGGGTGAGCCCAGCGGGCGTATCGTGAGTCCTCCCGGGAGTCCCATTTGGCCACCAGGTACAGAGCCGGGGAAGGAGAGGCCGAGTCCGGGCAAGGGCAAGACGTTGAAGAAGAGCCAGTCCGCCATGCAGCTCCGCCAGCGCCCCGAGCCGCCATCACCACCCCTGCCCCCGCCTGCGAACGTCGCCGGTCCGTCGTCTTCTCAAGCGGGACCGTCGGCTGGCCCGTCGACGCTGCCCCGGGTGGAGAACGCGCCGCCGAGGGTGGATGCCGGTACGAGCGCGAATGCAGGTCATCTGAAGCCGTATCGACCAAAAAGCTGGGCGCTGGACGATCTGGCCCTGCCCAGCCCGGTCCCATCGTTGGCAAAGTGAGTTATTATCGGTCTTTGTGTTATTCGAGGCATCCTGAGCATGTCGGTACGTAGAGTGCTGGAGGATGGCCGGAGGCTCGAAGAGGACCGGAAACGGTGGCAGAAGGAAGCGGCGAAGTCGATCGGCAGCAAACGCGCCCGCTCGCTCTCCCGTGCACGCTCAAAGTCCATCGGTGCCCGCTCCCGCTCACAAGTCCCCGAGCCGAGCACGTTCGACACCCTCGCGGAGGCGACACTGCTGGGGAGCCAACGCCGACGCCCGACGGTGCACGTCCGCGTGCGCCCGCCGCGGTCTGACACGCACGCTTCTTCGACGGGCGGGATCACGACGACCATGACAGGCACAGGTACGGGCACCTACACCTCCGGCTCCCAGGTCCCCCTCCATGCCCGCACGCGGTCCCACGGGCACTCCGCCTCGCTCGGTTCTATCGCGCACTCGCGCTCGGACGAGTCGTTCATGTGGGCGCCCGGGCACGGGCGTAATCGCTCGTTGGGCAAGTCTGCAATGCACCTCGTCCGCACCACTGCGGGCTTCTGCGGCATTCATCCCTCAGAGGAAGGCGGCAGGTCGCGGGCGCGCACGGTCTCGGAGGAGAAGGCTGCCGCCATGGAGGAGGCATTGCGTAATGGCGGGACGAAGGTCATCCACCTCCGCGACCAGGTCGCCCGCGAGGCTCGAGACGGTACGGGCGGGGGCGTCGTCATCATCACCCCGCCCCCCAGCGCGACGCTCCAAATCGGGGAGCCCCTGCACTCGGCTGGGTCCGCGGGCACCGTCGGCCCTGGGGGGCTTATGGGCGTGTCGCCCACGCCGTCGGGGAACACGACGTCCGCGGAGGGCGTGGGCATCGCGATCGGCTCCCCGCTCCCGTCTGCGTCCGCCGAGGAGCCGGAGCCGGAGCCGATCCGCATTCCTGCACATCCGTACGCGCAGGGCACGGTGTACTCGTACAACCAGGCCCAGCGGTCCGCTGGTCGTGCCCCGATACAGACGAACGTTCGCCAGCCTGCGCCGTCCGAGTACACCTCGAGTCCTACGAGCACGACGGGGGACAGCTCGAATCGCCACCGTCAGCCCGTCGCAGTCCACCCCTACTCGCCCTACGCACAAATCCAGCACCCATATGCGGCCATCACGGGCAACAACCCCGAGCACTCTTCCGGCCATGCACATACCGCCAGTACCAGCTCGCAGGGACAGAGACAAGCTCGGCCGAACAGGTTCCTCGACGCCCGCCCGTCGCCGTTGTCAAGTATGTTCGCGGAGCTCAGCCCGGGGACTATTCGCGAGATCATGCCCGACGAGATCCAGTACTCGCCCTTCATCTCCACGCCACCCATTCGCGTCTCCGAGTTCTCGACGAACCCTTCGGGGCCGTCTGTGCTTACCGACTCACCCACGTCGTCGCAGCCGGCGAGCATCACGGGACACCCGTATGTCCAGGCTTCGAACCGCATGAGCGAGTGGGGCTTTGCGGATGCTCTCACCCATACACTGCAGGGACGTAACAGCCAAGACAGCGGACTCGGAACGAGCGAGGCGCACGAGGTACCTCCTCTGCCCAGCCGTGACCGGCCTCACCTCCAACGCGGGCTCATCGACTCGGACGACCTCATCGTCATCACGCCCGAGCAGGACGCAGACGGCCAAGACGCAGCGGACATCCTCGGTCCCCACTCGCGCTCGCGCACCCAGTCCGACTCTCCCCGCCCCGGCTTCCGCCGTCCACGAGTAACGCGCGAGGCGACGCTCGCGTCCTCGAACCACACGCTCGCCTCGTCCCCGATGGAGAGCATCAACCCGCCCGCGTTCCGCACCGAGCTCTCGCCCACGGACCACAGCGTCGACTCGTCTGGCTCGTCCCCCGGCGTGGTCTCCACCCAGTCCTCCCCGCCTCACTCCCCACGGCCGTTCCACTCGTCCGACGATCTCGAGCGTTTCCGCGACCTGTTCTACCGCCCCCCAGAGCAGCGCCGTACCCCTTCCTCGGATGAGATCTCGCGCCCGTCCATGAGCCGCAAGGCGAGCGGGAGCATCCCGATCGAGCTCAGCGCCGCGCGCAGCACCCGCTCGCTCTCCGGCCTCACGACGCTCGCGCGCCAGCTGAGCGTCAACCTCGGGGAGCTGCAGGACCAGGAGGACGCAGCGGCGATGGCGGCGGAGCTCGAGGGCGGCGGAGGCGGGTCGCCGATGTGGAACGCGCAGTATGCCGAAGGGGAGCCCGAGGCGGGTCTTCCGGGGATTATTTCGACGTCGTCGTCGCGCTCTGGGTTTAGACGCGAGGCGGCGCCGTCGCCGTTGCGCCTGCCCATTGATGCGGATTCGGCGCTGTCGCAGCCTGTGGATGTCGTGCCGGAGGATGTGGAGTCGTCTCGTGCGTCTTCGTTGTTGGAGATGCCGATGGAAGATGACCTTGCTAGTACGTGCCATCAACTTCTGGACGTTTTCGTACATCATGCTAACGACCCCTCTACAGACATGCGCGTTGGCGAGATAGAAGCTGTCTCTACGCCGTCAGTGTCCACCCAGGCCGCCCGCTTCTCGACCCATCTCGACCACTACGACTCGGACGCAGTCAGCCCCTCCGACACGCGCTCCCCCCGGGTCGTCTCGCAGGGCTCGAGCCTCGGCCGCCCCTTCTCGTCCGACGCCGCACGCTCGAGCTACATGACCAACACCTCTGGCATGTCCCGCCTCTCCGACTTTCCCGCGCCCCCCGCACAGATCCAGCCCTCCCACCTCTCGATCCTCCACGCGTACTACGGCGACGGCCCGCGCACGGGCACGAGCACCGACGAGGACTCGCGCCGCGAGAGCCTCGCCCCGGACGCGAGGCGGCCCCAGCTCATCCACCAGGCCAGCCAAGCGACGTTCGGCAGCCGCCAGCAGATGGGCGAGGCGTTGTAGTCGCCCTACGGTTCGATTTCTCGCTGCTTTCTGTATATCGGGCGCTCCAAAGAAATACCCCCTCGAGCCATTCGAGCCCGCCCCTCCATTCTCCATTGTAATTGCTTAATACACTAGATGTACTAGTACACTACCCACATGCGTTCCCCGTGGTCGGCACCGAGGTACTTTGCTGGATTTTGTTCGTTCGTACATATCTATGCGTTTCGTCGTCGTTATCGCCGTCGTCGTCCTCTCAAATGGGCATGGAAACTAGGTACTTAGAAACTCGACTCACAAGCACGCGCGCGTTTTGGTTTGCTGCATCATGTTTTTATTAGTTCAGTTTATTCATCGTACTCTTCGTGTCGGTGCCCCGCCTGTACGTATCTGTTCCGCGTGCTGCGATCTCCGAAGGCTCGCTATCGACCATAAAGTGAGTTCAGTAGGACTTCGCCCCATCACCAAGCGATTCGCCATGACATGTCTGTGTTGGGAGCGTAGTCGAAAGGCTCTTCTGGCGTTCAAGCTGCCTTCTGCCATTCACTCCCGCTGCTATTTCGATCCCGCATGCGATCATCACGAGCATCCCAGTAAACCTGCATGACATCGTTACTGAATAGGCTTCCAATAGATATATGTATGATGCTGATACCGAGAGAGGGGACAATGGGTGTTCGTAGCCAGACGTATATGGGCCCTACGGCATTAGACGTCGTGAATCACATGAATGGGAGGTGTGAAGGCGGAGGCGGTAGTGCGACTGTACATTGCGAAGTAGACTGCGAGATGTGTGAGGCGAGACAAGATAGCTGCGAGACGAGACGAGACGAGGCAAGATGGAGGACAAGTCCAGGGTATATACGTGATGCGTGATATACTGTAATCCGACTGGACGGCAAGATTGAAGGAGAGACTGAAGACGGTGACCGAGCACGAGAATAGACGGGTCCAAGGCGCGGACGACCTAGCGTCGACCTGCACCACGACTTCCAAAAGTTCCTGTCCAGACAAGGCACTTCTATATGACACGACATGGTCCCGGTCCTGGCGACATGTACCAACTTGCTGAAGGAAAGGAGGAAACGCGGCCTACACTGCGTTTCCCCACCGCAACTCATTCCGACGCTTACCGGAGAGAGCCCTTGGACGAACGCGAGGCAAGGGAGGGCGCGACGGACAGCGCGGCGCTCGCCGCGAGGCCAGCCTGGAGGTGCGTCTCGACGCTAGCGGCCTCCGACGTCCCATTCTCCATCGTGCTCGCAGCCGCGCGGATAGATACGAGCACCTCCTTGCAGTACTTGACCTTCTCCGTCAAGCGCTGGTAGTACTTCGCGCGCTCGGGGTCCGGGTGCGGCGGGCGGAGCGAGACCGCGCAGAGCTCGGCGAGGGAGTGGCGGAACATGACGTAGTTCCTGTCGATGTACGTCACGCGCCGGCCCGAGTGGGAGAGCACGACCTTGGAGTGGTCGTGGAAGTTGAACTGGAGGACCTCGTGCGAGAGCTTGAAGACGATGACGTGCTTCATGCGGAGGTACTTTTGCACGAAGTCCATGCCCTTGGTGCGCTCGAGGTCTTCGTACACGTACTCGTGGTCACCGTAGAGCCGGTCCATGATGAAGCGCTCGAAGTGCTTGAGGAGGTAGACCTTGCTCCTCAGGTCGTCGGGATGATCCGCGACTGAGTAGTTCCTGCGAACGTACACAGCGCCGTTCCGCCTGGCAGTGATATAATCGAAGTGGCTGGGCGCAAACGTAAGCACACAGCCAACCATCGTGTAGGCCAAGCGACTCACCACTTGTCCGCAGACAGAACCATGCTCGAGGAGTCGTTGAAGTGCACGCCAACCGAGCCGTCCGTGAGCGCGTAGCCCATCCCATACTTATTGCAGTAGTCCACCCAAGACTCGATGAACGGCTGCGGGTCGGGCAAGTGCGCGTCGTCACGCGGGTCGCGGAAGAGCCTCCCCGCTGAGAGCGCGTCGAACGCCTGCGACAGCGTCTGCGCGACGACGTCGAACGCGTTCGGGCGGAGCGGCGGCCCCGAGGGCGGGGGCATCTCCTGGCGCTCCCGCTCCTCCTTCTCCTTGGCGAGCTGCTGCTGTTGCTGTTGCTGTTGCTCCTGGCGGCGGCGGGCCTTCGCAGCCTCCTCCTCGCGCTGGCGGTCCTGCGCGATGAGCTCGGCTAAGCGACGTTCCTTCTCCGCCTTCTTCTCCCGTTCCCGCTCCTTTTCGCGTTCGCGCTCCCTCTCCTCCTCGCGCCGCCTCTCCCTCTCCCGCTCGTATATCCTCTCCTTCTCCCGCTCGTACATCTTCTCGCGCTCCTTCTCCTTCAACAGCCTCGCCGCGTCCCTCGTCCGGCTCGGCGGGGGTACGTTCTCCTCATCATGCGCGTGCGCGTGCGCCCCGCGCTCACGCTCGTCCTGGATACCAAACACCGAGCCCGTCGCGCTCGGCGGGGCGGACGGCACCATCTGCGCGACGATCCGCGCCTTCTGGCTCTCGATCTCCTTCGTCCTAATCTCGAGCACCTTCGCCGCGAACCCGTCCTCCCCGCCCACCGCCGCCGCGCCCTCGTCCTGCTCGACGATGCCCCCAAGCCCTGCTGCGCCCGCGGCTGTTCCAGCACGCGGGCGGATCTGCAACTTGGCAGTGCCCGAGGGCTCCTTGGCCGCCTGGAGCTTGCGCAGGAGCGGCTGCTCTGTCGTGCGCCCCCCCGCACCTCCGGGGTTCGCTTGGGGCGCGACGATGAGCGGCTGGCGGGCGGAGGAGAGCAGCGCGGAGATGGGCGAGCCGGGCTGGACCGCCTTCTGGAACTCCTTCTCCTGCTGGGCGAGCGTCGGCATTGGGCCGCGGGTGGGCTTGCCGCTGGGAGCCGCCGCGGAGGACTGCGAGGCGTTCGGGAGGGCGATGGAGGTCACTTGGTCCTCGTCGAGGAAGGCGGCGCGGCGGAGGCGCGCGAGGTTCGAGAGGGACATGTGTCGCGCGACGTGTCGGAAGTCGGGAGGCCCGTCGTGCGCGGAGGTTGGGATGTACCCGGGCACGGTGCCCGTCGTGAACCAGTCGTGGTCGACGATGTCGTGGAGGGACGGGCGCAGTTGCGGGTTGGGGGTGAGGATCTCCTGGATGAGTGCTTGGACCAGCGTCGAGACTACGCGGTCGGCGGGGAACTCGTACGCGTTGTCACGGATTCGACTGGTGAAGTGTCAGCCGAAGTCATCGTTTGAGGACGTCAAGACTTACTCGTAGATCGCCTTGACGTCCTTGGTCTGGAAAGGCGGTCGCCCGATGACGAGCGTGTACAGAATGACACCAATAGACCACGTATCAACTTCAAAACTATGTCCGTTCGCAGTGTCGAAGAGAACCTCGGGCGCAATATAGTTCGGGGTGCCGCAAATGGTCTTCTTGCGCTCGCCCGGTTTCTCAATGAGAGCCGCAAGGCCAAAGTCACCGACTTTGGCGTTCATATTCCTGTCGAGGAAGATGTTGCCGAGCTTGAGATCTCGGTGGATGACCTGGTGAGTGTGCATGTAGTGGCAGGCACCGATGAGCTGGACCATGAAGAAGCGGGCCTCGGGCTCGGTGAAACGTCTTCGTCTGCGGAGCATGTCCGCGAGGGAGCCGTTGTGGCAGAGCTCGAGGGTCATGTAGACGTTATCATAGTCCTCAAAGCATTCCTGGAAACCAACGATGTTGGGATGGTTGAGAGACTTGTGGATCTTGATTTCTGCGTAAAGCTAGAAACCGTCTCATGTTCACCAACGATTCCCTAGCACCGAAGGGGAGAGCGTACTTTTGTTTTGGCTTTCTTGGTCTTAAGAGATGACTTCGTAACTACCTTACAAGCGGACCTTTGTCCGTCTGAGTCGAGAACTTCGTATACGCGAGCGAAGCCACCCTGAAAAGACAGTGATTAGCTACAACGCCTTGAAATCCAACGCGGCCGTACAGTTCGTGAAAATACTATCAGGAGTGCAAGAACGCAAGAACGTCAGGTTCTGACATATGGCGACGGGGTTCCGCGCTGATAGGTATGTTCAGAGCCCTCTGCCGCATGTTTCCGATTCCACCACTCGACTCGGTCGCTGGAGCGCCATCGACGGGATTCATCCGCGAGGGATACCCCCCACCAGGTGGTAGATAACCGGGTAATTGACGTACACGCGCAGGTGGCTAACGGCATACGTCCCCATGACACTTCAAGCGAGCGCCGCCAGCCCCGTCGGACGAACCCCCCAACGTGCAAACACCGAGGGCATGCAGACAACACCGATCGCAGGGAAGGAATGGAACGCATGTCGAGAAGGAAATCAGAGCAGAGCGAGACACGCACCTCGCCGAGCATGCCCACACGACTATACTCGATGGCGCGAGTCCTGTCAATGATGACCTTGGGCGGGGTGGGCGGTGGAACCTTTACATTCTGTCTTGGTAGAGGGGGCGACTGCTGCTTGGGCTGCTCTTGCTGCTGCTGCTGAGGCTGCTGCTGCTGCTGCTGCTTGGGAGGGGTCGCTGGACGTTGGGGAGGCGCGTGCTGGCGGTGGTTGCTGATGTAGTGGTGATTCGGGACGGCGGCGAGGGGGTGTCGACGAGGCGGGGCGGGCATGGGAGGGTAGAAGGGGGCAGACATCGTGTAGGCCTAACACCGTCGATGTCAGTCTTGAGCCAGAGGCAAGGGGCGTCGTTGGACGAGGAACAGGAACACAAATCTCTGCGAAACCCGACCCAGTCAGCCGCCAGGCGTGGTTCGTGCGTGCCCGCCGCGTTAGGTAAGCCCACGTGTTGGTTCGACTTGTCGCGTACCGCGTCGTGTCAGGTGATCGCGACTCGTGAGAACTATACACTCCTTTCGGTGGTGGACTTAGACGCCGCTCGTTCAATCCTTTGCTCTGCCAACTCCTTTCTCGACCCGCGTCTCCCGCATTCGACTCATTTGAGATGGCCAATGTCAAGAACCATGAAGCGATATGGTATTGTCTTGTGCATCGTTAGCAATGAAAGTTTTCAATGACTGCCAACGGGACCCAGCATCTCGCGTTTGTGCCCCCTACTTCACGCCTAATGAAGATGGGCTATATGCTGGCTACGCAGGGGTTTGGTTGTTGAAACGTTGATGCCGCGTCCTTTGAGGCTTTCTTCAAAACGTCCTATGTATCTCTGTCTCTGGGTACACGTACAGCTCCTAGCTCTGTCTATTGTTGCGGTATCTGCTATCTCCGAGCTGTCTTTCTTGCGTTTCTTTGCTCTCCGTGACATTCCTAGCGGGATCGCAGGTGGTCCGCCTCCAGTCGGAGTTAGCTCTTCGTTCCATGCTGTTCAAAGCATCCCATTTGCGCTAACCCCTCATACTACGCGGAAAAAGCTGACCAACCAGGTGTTTGCACGTCTGAGGATGAAAGCGACATGCGCGTATATAACGGTCTTTGCTCATCGAGCAGCTCATTAGTTCCCTGGACCACACGATGAACTCTGAAACAACCACTTGGATGGTAACCGGGTACGTCCGACGTCGCTTTTTCTTTACGCGACTTCTCAATAATACACCTTGGCAGAGCCTCGCGCGGCATTGGCTTCGAGTTTGTCCGCCGCTTACTCCAAGACCCTTCCAACGTCGTCATCGCAACCTGCCGAAATCCCGCGAAAGCATCCTCTCTTACCGACCTGAAGCAGACAGCGAAAGGCAGATTGCACATCGTGAAGCTCGACGTTTCCGATCGCGACTCCATCCGGGAGTCCTATCCCGAAGTCGCCGCCATCGTCGGCGACTACGGTCTCGACATCCTGTTCAATAACGCTGGCCTCGTACGTCGCCATGGGTATCTGCACTCCGTCCTCTCCACATCTGATTTCACGATGGTAGCTCTCAGCGCTGGACACGGCGCTGACGATGTCCATGGACGATCTCACTGCCGAGTTCACGACGAACGTCGTAGGGCCCGCGCTCCTTTCGCAGGTCTACCTTCCACTCGTCGAGCGGGGACGACACAAGATCATTGCGCACATGTCCAGCAGTTTCGCGAGCTTTGAGCTCGGCGCACATGAGCAGCTCGCGTCGTACTCGATCACGAAGACCGCGCTGAACATGCTCGTGAGTCTCTCATGGTTGGCGATTACGGTATGTACGCTGAGCTGATACGATTGGGGATGATTTAGACGATGAAGCAGGTGAAAGAACGTCCTGACTTGACGTTCCTTATGCTTGATCCTGGCTGGGCTAAGACGGGTGAGTTGTTCTCCCAATCATCAGTGAAGTACATCATCTCACTGCGAATGAATGTAGATTTAGGAGGACCGATGGCGCAGGTCGCGGTCACGGACAGCGTTGACGGCCTGTACAAGGTCCTCTGCTCAGCCACAAACGCTGATACGGGAGCTTTTATCAATTACAAGGGCGAACGCCAACCTATGTAGTTCTATGGACGGTTATGCGCATACGTGCTCGCTCAATCCAGTCCGGCTTGCGATCATATTCGACGACGACTAGCTCGACCTGGCAGGAGCTCTGGGTCGAACGAGGAGACAGCGTATTCTATGTTCACTGAACTGCAAGAACCACGACATCGTGCGTTCATCCTTCCCGAACCTCTCCGAGGGTTCGAACTCATCGAACTCCCCGGTCGCCACCACGAGACATTACGATTGAATTCGTTGCTGCTCACCATTCCAGGCGAGGCGCTGTTGTCATCCCCTCAATCAAGTCTGTCGGTGCTGTCCTCCGAAGCCTTCCTTGCCGTCTCACCCCGTCCACTGTATGTAATGCCGTCCCTCGCCGTCCCTCGCCGTACTATCCAGCTTATTCTTATGGTATCCGAGCTATTTCAGACACAACGCTATAGTCATACCCCATGACACCCTCGCCCTCGAACGACCCTGCTGATTCCTGTAACTTTCCGTCCCGGCGTCCACCTTCCTTCCGGGCACCAGGAACCGCCACTGCCGTCATTGCGTCATCAACCCTCCACCCCATCACAGGCTCGATCGTTCAGGCTCGGATCAACGCCACGCTGCATCGACGCCTCGTCGCTCGAGTCCAAAATGGTCTCGGAAGTGCGGTAGCGGGGAGCGGCATGGGGTCGGCACGTCCAAGGGAGAACGAAAACGACTCGCCGCTATGAAAGTCGCCGATGTCGGCATGTCGGGCGTTCGGGCGCAACACTTTGCATGGGGCAACGGGCCCTCGGGCCTCAAGGCCTCGCAGAGCCCTACGGCAAGAGTCGGCTGGGTTCGAGTGAGATCTCCTTTTTTCTTTCGAGAAGATTTCACAGGCGCAAGGCGTGATGTCTAATTCTTGTGCACCGACATATATGGCGGAGTATCTCAGAGCATGACATACCCGTGCCCAAAGCCAAATTTCGGGCCCTCCTTCAGTTGCGAAACCACCTGACGAGGTCGAGAGCGCACGCGGACTACGCGGATGCCGCATGTGAGAACCACACCGTGCCCCGGGCCCCCGGGGTGCCGCGAGCGACCGGCCAGGCAAAAGACCTTACGCACGGCGACTGAACAATCAATCAGATCTTTCTGCCCAGTGCGCTCCGCGGAGTGCAATGGAGCAGTTGTGGAATGCCTCGCCGCGGTCGTAGACAACATCGTATAACCTCCAGGCTTTCTTCGTACTCAATGTCAGTACGACGTCAGCTTCGTTCGAGTCTTGTATTCCGACCATCGACTGCCTCTGGAGCGGTCGTTGCACATCACACCGTCACCATCATCCATCTAATCCAACATCAGCACCTGCGTTGGACTACCCTCAAGTGTCAGCACACTCAGGCACGGCGCAATGGCGTTATTCGCGCGCCGGCTTTACGATCTTCCATAGGTCAACGACATGTGGCTATCATAATCGATATCCTGATGCCGTCCTGTGCCGCGCTGTGCCGCAGCACGTCCTTACTAAGTTACGGGGAAACGGAAGGAGCCTTGTTGAGGCCTTGGCGTTGAGTAGAAGCTTCTTATTGGGGAAGGGGAAGAAGCGACCGGAATCTGTTCGAACGTGGTCGAGTCCCGGCGAGTCGTTGAGATCAGTGTTTTCTCGTACGATCCGTAATCGTAATCGTCCTGTTTCTCGAGTCCAGACGGCGACATGTCGCTCGTCTCTTTGTCCTTCACGAATGTCACCTCTTGCTGGGGGCGACGTCATTGCATTTTCGTGCACGAGAATATAAGGGGGACACGGAACGAAAATCGACATTCAGCCTAATAATCAAATCGACCTATCCGAGCCTTCTGTGTGCGTGAGTAACGCCATGCGTCGAACTTGCTATGGTTGACTGTGGGGCCCTCCAACAGGTCTGCTAGGGGGTTGTATTTGTTGTTATGCTTCCGGAATGTATCGGAAGACCGAAGCTCTGTAGGGTGCCCACAGTGGCTAGCGTGTAGAAGCACGCATCAGGTTCGATGACAGTGACTTCACAAAGGACTGAGCCGCCGGCCCGTAGCTGAGAAGTGCATCGTTGACAGTCCGTACGCCGCGGGATGTACCTATGAGACGTGAACGCTGCATAGGCTGACACTTGCCATAGGCTGCGCAGCTGAACCCCTCGGTAGCTTCCATCATACAACAGACACGAACAAGAAAATCCTTCAGTCCAGAAGACATCTCAATCGTCATGCGCTGCTGCGATGCAAACCAGTCCATTCAGTCCATTCAGGTACGCCCACCACTCGAGATGGTACCTGTTATCAAGCAGACGACCGCGAGCACCAGGAAGCCTTCGACGACTTGCTTTCTCTCCAGCCACTACAAGCCGTCCCTCACTGCACAAAGCATCGGTCGCGCAAACCCACCAAATGCACACTCTCAGCTCCTTGCGCGGTGCCACCCGCCGCCGCCACGCTCGGGACCCGCGCCCGAACTCCCGAAGCTGACAGCAGAACCACCGCGCTACCGCGCCACCTCCCCTCCCTTCCTTTGTCCCTCCCCCGATCCCGAGCCGCCGGCATTCATCCTCGCGCCGGTATCAGCGAGAAGAAGCATCGTTGGATATTGAAGTCCCCCCGATGCGAACCCTGCCGACGAGCCCGGGGAGTCGGGAGGGGCGAAGAAGCCTGCAGGTGCCACTCGGAGGTGTTTCCGGTGACAGGCACGCGAAACGCTGACAGCACTAGCTGAGAGCGGGTGCGGCCCACATCCACACAAGACAGTACCCGCGCCGTTCGGAATGCGGGTACGAAACACCTTGCAATTGATGCAGGCGTAGTCTCCATCGTGTCTGCTACCGCCTGCTAGTGGGGGTCTCGACCGCGCGGTCCCGGGCTCGCCGGACAGGCATAGCGCGGCGGCGTCCGCGCCGAGAGTGCATAACAGAGAATCCAGCGTATGAATACACGGCGCACAAGGGACTGGTCTAGACGTCCACCGGCATGCGCATCAACGCGCTCCGCGATAGGCTAGCATTCACCTCCCATCCCATAGCATGTAGCACGTCTCGAGCGAAGAAGCAGCTCCCGCTCGAGACGCAACACGGCAACCGGGCGCACCATCCGCATCCCCCCTTCCTTCCTCGGGTACACTCTCGAGTGTAACTGACGTGCCGGATACCCATACAAGCCGATGCGCCTCTACGTCCACCCCGAACCTTACGGGGACGCAGGGGATCAGACCTTGGTCTCGGCTCTCGACTCGCATGGAACCGGCTCTCGACGATTGGCCGCAGCACCGACGAGAGCGCGAGAACCATAGCCAGCATACAGTACGCACGCGGAGATGCGTCGCGTCCACCGCGTCTCCCGCGTCTTGCGTCCCGCTCTCCCGGGGGCGCGAGGGGCGAGAAGAGCGAGAAGAGCAGCGAGAGGGAACGAGGAACGAGGAAGAGGGCGCAGATCCGGATCGCGGGCGCAGATCGCGGAACGGACACGGACGCGGACGCGGAGACAGGCGCGGGAGCAAGAGCGGGTCGGACGTCGGAGGCGGAGGCGGAGGCGGGTGCGGGTCGTCGACGCCCCGAGCCCGCGCCCGCGTCCGAGCCCGACTCCGCAGCGACGATCCCGGAGCGGGAAAGCGGAACGAAGCACGCGGAGGCGCGCGGGCCCAGGCCGCATCTGCCTCCACGGGCTTCGATGTCCCCTGCAGCGTTCTATAATCACTGACAATGCGGGAGGAGAAGCGCACCTAGAGACGAGTCGGGCGATCTGCGCGCGCTGTCGACGAGGAGGTCGGACCGGAGGGGTATACACTTGCGCTGGGGGGAGCCTCGAACGTCACTCGACAGGGGCTTCGGGCTTCGAAGGGGGTTCGGGCGTAAGGGGTCGACGAGGGCGGGGGTGGGAAGGGCGCACATGGCGGCGGGTGTCAGGCGGGAAGGCTTGGTTGCCGGGGACGATGCATGCGTGGGGGATGCTACGAGTGTGGTTAGCGTTCCGGCAAACACGGGTTCGATGACGCAAGGGAGAGCCTGGAGACGTACCTGATGTTCGTATTTCTAGAGGGCCGTGGCACCGCGAGCTTGAGCTTGGTCGTGGAAGTCGTTCGGAGACGAGGACTGAATGCCGAGAAAGAGGGCACAACGTCGTTGCGGGGACCTCACGCCAAGGACGCTGCGGGAGTCGCGACGGTACACGGACACGTCGTCCAGTCTGTCAACATACGAATGTCAGCGTTGGCCGAGTGGCACCTGCGCGGGACAGCAGCGCAGCGGGCTATGACGACAACACACACCGAGGACAAACCCTCCGTACCTCTCTGGCAATGTCCACCCGTATTCTCCCGAATCGCACCACTGACGTCTCGAAAGTCCCAGCGCACGATCCGCCATAGGACGAGCCCCGTTCGGTGACATAACGTCCCCGCGGATTCCGAAGTCCCGCCACGATCACGAATAGCGACGAACAGCACATCCCGCGCACGTACGCCACAGACCGCTGGTCCAGCTCGTGGTGGCCCCATTGGACAGGTAGCACGGTGGCACCGATAGCATTCTGGCCCATTCAGTCAGGCTGAGGAGAGAGTGGACCCTACATCAGCTTCGCCCGGCCGTACTCACGTCACTTCTCGCGCCCGCTTCCTCTCAGCCCTGGTGCCGATGCATGGGTTGGGTATGGCCAGGAATGTTCGCAACATGTGATAGTTGCTTGAAATACACAAGGCCAAGCTCAGAAAGGTTCGTCGTCCCCTGCGCAAAAAGATAAGCTAGCATCGCATTTCGGAATCGCGCACAGACGAACAAACGCTGGCTCACGACATTCTGCAAGCGCGCAGTGAGTATATGCGCACTCGGCGGACACTGCAGGCTACAGCAACCCCTCGCAGAACCCTCCGCACAAGCTCAAAGCTCAGAAGCTCGCGCGGCACGACGGCGGCTGATGGAAGGCAAGGCCGAACCTCGAGCTTCTACGGGCACGCCGTCCCACCGGGCGCGCACTACTGCAACCGGCGACGCGTCCGCGTCATGGCTCGTTCGCGCGTGCCTGCACGATGAACGTGCTCGCCCTCGTAACTGACAGCACCTCGCGAGCGCGAGCGGGGGGACCTGTGATGCCGAGATATGTCATCCACCCCGAGTGCGTGCCCCGCGCGCGGAAGGCGATAATGGAAACGGGGCGGAAGCGGAGCAGGCTCGGAGATGTGGATGATGGCACTGCTCAGCGGGGCTCGTTGGGGGCTGGGGCGCCGATTTGAGAACTCCCCATGCTCATGCTCGCAGCACGCAGCTGGGAAGAAGCACGAACGTTTGCTCGTCGGCGGCCAGATATGGCGCGACACCCAGACGCGGCTGGCGACGGGGCTCGCCAAGCGCGACGGCGCGCGAGGCGCGGGGGGCGTGTGTTGCCCGCGAGGGAGAACGGTCGATGGAAATGTGGAAGGCGAAGAAGGCGGAGGCGGAGGGGGCGGAAGACCAAACTTACGAGAACGTCGGACGCGCGTGGCCTGTCGCCTCCCCGCTGCGCTATCGTCGCGCCCGCTCGGAAGTGTCGAGTTATTGCAGGCGTGAAGCCGACCCGCCCGCGTGGAAGGCCGTACAGTTCAAGCTCGAGCTTGAGTTGGCGCATGGATCGGCCTGCGTGCAGCGCGCGGTGCAGGGAGCCTGAAAATCGCGTCGAATGACCACCGACGATCGTCCAGGTCTGTGTATGTTCTGCACTCGCAGTTTGCCTAGCGTGTGCGCCTGACCGGTGAAATGCCTACTTGCGCACGTCGAGGATCGTCTTCGCCCGTGTCTATAGTGATGCCGCGAACCCCAAAGCGCAGCCGAGATAGCAGCCCCAAGCGCAAACGCAAACTAATGAGAAAGGAGCACTGCGGGAGCGAGAGAGCGAGCGAACGGCCAGAGCAGACGAGGCTAACAGGAGTGTGGCCAGAGGGCGACAGCGTTCGACCGCGAAGCCGATCGTCCCCTCTCGCAAACGGCAGCGCTCGGGCGCCTATACGTCTCTCGTGCGACGCGCCCCTGCCTCGTGGCGCCGCGAGCCCACGCGCTGCATGAGTGCATGAGCCTCTGAGAGCGCTCCCGCCCGCGCGGGCCAATCGCGTGCAGCAGAAGGCCCGCCGCGAAGAACTCGCGCGGTGGCAGATGCGCGTGTTTGTGACTGCAGGGGCTTACGAACGCGCGGACCCACTTGAACAGGCTTCGCCGACGCGGCCGCGCGCCGCCTGCGTACGGCAGGGCCGTTAATGACAAGGTCGCGGCTCGCGACCTCGACTTCGACCTCGACCTGGGTCTTGACTCTGCGTTGACGGGGGCAAAGAGGCGCGGAATTTTGTTTTGCGCTCAACCTTCCTTGCCGTGGCGGCCTGGCTCCACAGGCGCACGCTGTCGGTGGATGATGCATCTAACAGGTCGCGAGGATTCTCCGAGGCCGAGGAGGGCGGCAGCGTCTAGCGTCGGACGGACACTCGAAGATTTTAACCCCGAGCGACTGAGTAGCTGAGTCCTCCGGCGGCGGCTCAGCTGGCGACGTACGGGCTCGGAGGGAAGAATCATGGATGGGATTTTCGAAGAGTTCACCAACGGAAGCTCGAACGGCCGTGCGTGCTCGGACATCAAACTTCTGGCGGACGCGAGCACCAATTGCAAGTGGTCCTCGCAGCGTATCTCTGATGCTCACTGCAGCTCGGAGTGGACGCACGAGCGTTTGAGCGTCCGACGATCCAGCGCTACGAGCGCGAGGGTGAAGGTTGGTGTCATCTGTGGATGTGCCTGGGAGTCGACCACATCATTGGTTCTCGCACGTCGACAGACGCTGTAGTAGAAAGTACAGGATGTGGACGTACGGGTGCGCCATCGTCGGGCGTAACGGGATAAATGGAAGCTACCAGCTGTCGCCGCCGGCAGACCACGAACCCCGGGCGATACGTGCGCGGCGGAGGAACCCTCGTCGCAGCGCCCCCTCCTCGCGAGTAGAAAGTACGTGTACCGTGAACGTCGACATTCGCGAGTCGATCTAGAAAGACCACACTAACGCACGCGAAGACCACAGCTTACCTCGCGGAATGGGCGTCTCGCGTGATAGGCACCAATTCGACCGCTTCGAACGGGGGACCCTGCCAGGGCAGCTCCCGTCCGCAGCAGCGCGCATAGGCCCGGGGTACATAACCACACAACGGGCGGGCGATGATCTCTAGAATTCGGGGAAAGGGCAGAGGGCTCGCGCACCCAGCGAAGCGGGCGCGCGCTCGCCCACCTTAATTCCATCGCGCTTAGCTATGTACTTGCGATTGCATACCCAGCTGCAGGTGGCCATCCGAGATCGAGGATGACTCGACGGGGCGGGCCTTCTCGCGGCCTCGTCGCGCGGCGCAGGCTAAGCGAACGAATGCGAAGTGCGCGGAACGGCTGGCAAACATCTTCCTGAGCGTGAACGGAATGAATGAATGGGAGAGAATGAATGGCGAGATAGCGTATAAGCCTGGCAGCTGGAGGGCGCGATATGGGATTTGGGGAATCCTCAGCCGCCTCGGCGTCCTGAGTCGACGCTTTCCAGTTTCCAGAATACGGAATCCAGAAGATGCTTGAAGGGGCCGCGCAATGAGGCGGCGTCTGGCGAGACGCACGACGTCATCCAGGTTCATCTCGCGCTCGCGTTTTGTTGTCAGTATGTGGCCATCAGCATCGCGCAACGTAGTAACACAGATATCTGACGGGACGTACGGATGCTAGTTGCATGACAGCCAGCTAGAACAACAACAGTCCCTCTCAAACGTGTGTCGCCGCTCGCGCGGCGGGCGAATGGGCTCATGCACGCACGCTCACCACGCGCAGGCGATATCAGCCCTCCGCAGATAGCCCGCACGGAGCGTCAACACGAGGCGTGTTGGTAGCACCGACGGAGGAGATGGCAATGATGGCGCATGGTGGTGTGTGGCCGAGCTTCCGCGATCGGTAATAGTCCGAACTGGATGCGGCGATAAGAATGGAGGCGCGGGCTCCCTTTCCTTTCCTTCTCTCCTCGGGCGCTCGCGCTCTTCGAAGTTCGCGGGCGTCTTGCACTTGCCAGAGATTGCGGCCTGTACGTGCAGGGTCGGGCGTACCTGGTAAACGGAGAGCGCGAAGCAGAGAAGAGAAGTACCTACCCACTCGTTCACTCACCTGGACGGGCGCACTCAGCTACCGGAAAACTTCATGCCGCGGCGCTGCCGAGGACGTGCTTTTGTGAGGAGACAGCGGACGTAAAGGCTATAGTTAGATGACAAGCGCGCGAGGACGCCGAGCGTCACCACAGGCCACCACGCGCACTCGCAGCACAAAAGAGACAAAGAAGAGACCAGAGGGAGCACTTGAATCAGGGATAGGGATACGGCGATGGAAGTCAGGAGACAGTGATCAGTCAGGTGCGCGCGTGCTTCTCCAAGCTTGTAGTCAAACGGCTCCTCGTATGCCGAATCCGTTGTAGCAGCAAGTTCCTTGATTCTCTCCTCGCGGCATATAGAGGGCTAAGTCGATATGAATGTATGACATCGTAAGTTCACGGCTACGATACTCAGAAGCGCTAATCCGGACGCGAATAGCGGCGCGCATTCGTTGCTGAAACTGGATGAGTGCTCGCGTGGCGGAGAAGCGCGCCACAAAGTGATAGGCACACAACCAGTGGCAAGAGCACTCACTGGGGCGGCGGGCGACGTAATCGCGCCGCGATCCTCGTACGCCGCATACAGACAGCGAACGCGATCGCTGCGGCGCCGAAGACAGGACACGATCACATGTCTCCCCTCTATCTGTAGACGGGAGGTTAGAGAGGAAAGAAAGCCGCCTCAGTCGGAACGAGAGCGATAGTGTATGGAACACACAGCAGCACAGAGACCGCGGTTGGATGCATGCAGCGTCCCGCGCACGTAAGAGGCCCAGACCAGACTCACACCACACGCAGTTCCGTGCATCATGAATACGCTTGCTTCCTACCTAGACACCCCGCGAACCCCGCGGTGCCGACCAACCTCGCGCCCGCCAACCGAGTTCGAGAGCTGTCATTAATGGGTATCGCGTACGTGGCCTAGAGCTCGCGCGGCCCAGACTCTGCCGTCAGCCTCGTACGCCGGCGCTGCTCGAAGAGCCATGCAACTTCAAGAAGCCGCGGTGCCCACATGCGAGTACGGCGACGTACAAGACGCGCACGGCGAGTAATGGCGCCGGGATTCGGCGACGACAGCGTTCAATAACTTTAATGCGTCACCAGGGCACCCCGGGCACTATCGCGAACCCGCACAGGGCCGAGCGGTCCGACGCCCAGTCCCAAAAGCGGACGGAGGGGCGGGCGCGCAGCGCACTCCCACCGTTCTGGGAAGGTTCGGGCCGGACGCGTGCGTCGCGCTCACGGCACCCACACCCACGCTGGCGCCACGCGAGCGCGACATTGATTCTGCTGGACGCCAGAGTGCATACTTCTTTGGTTCGACTTGCGTCGCCGCGCGAGCAGCTGATCGACCGGAGACCGTCCCGCGCGCGCCTGCGTCTGTAACGCTGTTTTGCTTGCGGGCGCGCGCGGGGTGTAGTACTGCAGGCCGCGGAGGGATGTCGATGAGGAACCGTTCGATCGTAGGACGGGCTTGTCCGAGGTGGTTCGAGCCGCGAGCGGCCCTTCGCGGAGGGCGGACATGAGCCTCACGTGTGGACTCATGCGGATTCGAGAGGCCGGGCAAGAATGTATGAAACATGCATGAAGAGCGGAGAGCCCGGGCTGTGTGCCTCACAGCGGACAGACAGCGGGAGGCCCGGGCCTGCCCAGTCGCTCAACGTCGGGCTCGGGCTACAGGGGATTGCGGGACTGCGGGAGCTACGGACGTGCAGGCTCACTAGCTCCGGCGAACCTCGATCTCGCGCGCCATCTGTCCTCGACGCCGCTTCTTTACCCCGCACTTTCATTACAGCTCGGACGCAGCCCCGGGCCCTGTCGCCGTCCGCGGAACGTTCGAATTCGTGTGCGCCGCGAAGCTGTGGGGAAGGGGAGGGAAGGGGCAGATGAGATGGGAAGAAGCGGGCGACATGTCAGATTCACTGGGGGTGCGGTCCGAGGGCGCGGTGGGACCTACAGTAAGTACATGACGCGCGTGGCACTAGTGCGCGGTAGGAGCGGCGCACTCGGCCGGGCTTCTCGAGTCGCTGACAGCCTGGAGACACGCCAAGCGCGGACTCGGAGGAGAGGGGCCGGGTCGGTGAGCCGGTAGAGGCCGTTCTGCACGGAGACGAGCTCATTTAACGTGCGCGTCGAGGCTCGTAGACGAAGCCGATCAAACTCAGAGCTTTGCTCGACATCTACGAAGGGCTTGGCATGCATGGACGAGCGGGCGAGGGGCGACCGCAGAGGACGCAGAGGACGCAGATGGAAGACGACATGCGCGTTTCGCCTGACTGGATGGATGGAGGTGGACGTTCGGCGTTGTCAAGAGGCGCAGCTGGCGATCAGGCCAGACGAAGGTGCCTTCGACGTCATCCGGCGCTTGTCGGAGAAAACGGACCGCGATCTCAATTGATCGAAATCGGTTGAGATCGCCTCAACCCGGTCCCGGATTGGCAATGCATCGTAACCAAGGAGAAAATCATCGCAATCGGGTTGCGAGCCGGCTACGGGATTGTAATCCAGAGCCGAACCATTGCAAGTCGCATCGGTCAGGTTGTGATTCCATCAACCAAAAGGATAGCCGAAGCCAGGGCGCTTTCGCTAGTGTTGTGCTTGTTACTTACCCCACTTTACTTACGTTAGCCGCGTGATATCGCCATGGGGGGTTTTGATTATCACCCTGTACGTTTGGCATAGACTTGGTATAGACGGGGAATCGAACCAGCGCACTCCAACTAACATCATGCAAGAAAACCATTAGTCTACAAGACCTTCGTCTTTTCTATATTCCACGCTCTTATAACTGACTACGAACGTAGAAGAAACGAGGTTGCACGTTATTTCGACTCTCTACTGTTCGGCACATCGTACAATATACCCCCTGTCATAGTTTAAACAGAGTGCGATGTCGACGAGCCCCCCCATGGGCCTTTGTTCCGTGGTGACACGAAGCGCCCGGCAGGCCCCATTGCGATGGCTTTGCAATGGCCTTCGACAATGGCAATCAGGCGCCAGCTCTTGAGATTAGATTACGACCCGGCCCTGGGACCGTGATGGCTCCCAATCCGGCTTCAAAGCGGCCTCAACCGAGCCGGATTGCAATGCCGTCTGGAAATCTCCGACACTTTCCATTCGTGATGTGCCACTGATGCCGGTCCGACCCGCCGATCCCTCTCTGCTCACGCGGTCGAGGAGTGCGAGAGACGCGAGGGAATGCGCGATGTAAATATACGCTCCGTTGCAGCAGCGTGGTACGAGTGCGGGTGGTATCCGAGGCTGGGAGGTCAGGAGTACAGGTGAACGCGCAGGAGTAACGTAGTAGGAACTCAAACGGAGACACGTCGAGCGTGTCAGTGCGGAGTGTAGCAACTGCCACTCACTCCGGGGGTGGGCATGCCGTGTATCGACTGTCGTAAGTCGCGGGCACATACATCGGCGTATGCGTCTAACGTCTAGAGCCCGCGGAGACCTGAGGCTGGAAAGACATCTGACCTGCAATGCATCCCGGTTCAATGTCCGGCGACGGCCCAGTCCGTCAACACCGGATTGTATACGCATATACCTTGTCCGACATTCGTCAGGCGCATACGATAGAGCCGGCTGTATGAAGCGTAGTACGCACGCTAGGGAGAGCTTCGTTCGGACCAGCGAGAGCGGGAGCCGGAGAGGAAGGACGTCCATGGTCGTGAGTACGTACGCTCGTCGATCATGTGCATACTGGTCAGACGTGCACAGCGTAGCAGCTGTCTATATGCTACTGTACACAGCACGCACACCATAGGCATATAGGCACATTACCAGGCACATTACACTGCGTATACGCTGCGTACGCATTGACCATGCAAACGCATCCCCGGCGCTTGATCATCGCTCCAGGAACGGCCGTCCGGCCTCCAAACGCGCGACCCGTAATAGAGTCGTGCTCGCCGCCGGCCGAGCTTCGACAGCGTGGAATCCCTAAGTAGGTAGCTCGTTCAAGAAGGTGGAGCGCAGGCGCGCGCGACTGATCAAGCTCGAGATCGACGCCGTCGACGCGTCCGCCCGTCCGAACTTCTCAGCTCGAAGCTCCTATTTAGTGCGTTTCAATGCATTATGCCACGCGCGCGCGACGCGACTCTCTGTAGGAAACGCCAAGACACCGTCGGAGCTGCCCGATCTGGCGGCTTGTGGCGGCGCCGGGGCACGCGGGCTGAACTGGCAGAACGGCGTCCGCACCGAGCTCCCGTAGTCCCGCGTGTAAGCCCCGTCGCACAAAGTTGGACCGCGCTAGTGGCTGGTACTCTCGGGCTGCGCAGCGGCGGGAGCGGTCGAACGGGGTCAGGTGCAGGGGCGTCGGCATGGCGAACTCGCGATCGAACGGTGTTGAGTGCTTGTACAATGTATTTTCGCGCGTCCGAGTCGCCGTTGACGTCTGTGGCTGCGCGGACAATACGGACGCGACTCCACTTGAGCCGGGTAAACCACTCGCAACGACGATGACTTGGGAGCGAGCGACGTTGCGGTATCTAGCAGGTAAGCCACAGACAATTGCCAGCCGTGCCGAAACAAGTGAGACGAGCAGTAAGCCGCCGGTATGCATAATAACGACCGACGGAACAGGCGCAATACAATCCCGCACCGGCGGCAGTAACGGTATTACGGCGGCGGTCACTCACCAGCACTTCTATCCCACCCTGCGAGCATCATGATCATCTTGACCGGCGAACAGGTACGGCTCCATCGCTCCGAGTATGGCCACGGCGACCACAACGAATGTTGAACGTTGAATGTTGTCAGCTCTCAGACATCCGCACTCCGACCGTCACCGAGAGAGCCTGAGACCGGCACATACGGCGCGGGCGTCCTCGCAGGTGACCCTTCCCAGACCACTTTATTGCAGCACGTTCCCCACGCGAGCGAAGGTTTCCCGTGATCCTGGGAGTGCGGACGCGACACGGGACGCGGAGTGCGGGCAGGTCCTCCGGGTGTCTATTCAATCTCTGGTTTGATTGACATGCGCACGCGCGGCGTAGGAGGGTGGTGGGGCTCGGAGGTAGGGACAGCGTGAGGGCGTGAGGGGGGCGACGTGCTGGCTGGAATCAATGTATGCGACGTCTTGGGATACGGAGGACCGAGCGTCGAGGGTGGAGGGACTGCGTGCCGTAGTGCCCGGTGGATTATGGATACGCCCCGTCTCAATCGACGGAGATAGGTCTTGATGCATGTAGGCCCGCCCTCCGAGTCGCCGTCGCCATCGGTGTCCGCAGGCTAGCTTGGCGTGCTCCGGCGCGGGCTCTTGCGTTCCAGTGTTCCACGTCCTGGTGGCTATCTCATTTTGTTCAACACGGCGTAGGATCTAATGCGGAATGTGAGAGAAACAGCACGATCAAGCGCAGCACACCGCCCTCAGCCAGTGGATGGACGCCGGGAGGCAGCAAACAGCACAGCCCGCTCTATCCCCAAACCGCATTCTGAGCCTCCGTGCGCCGACAAATCGCAAACCACAAGCCCCGTACCGCAAGCAGCATGCGCACACGCGGCGCGCGCCACCTCCCCGAGACCCGAAACTCGCGGGCACGAAACGCGAGCCTTGAGCTTGACTCAGATGAGACACGGGGCGCAGCCACACGCGTCTCGGGCCCGGCGTGCTTCCGGGGTTCTGTAGCAGGACGGGACTAGTGGGTGGAGTAGGATAGAATAGAAGGCGCGAGTGTGTCCGATTGCTATGACGTCGTTATGACCGGAGGTCACGACTCCTCGCGGGCCGGGCACACGAGCGAGTACTGTGCGCGCTGAGCGTTGAACCTAAGTAGGTGCGGTAGTAGAACTTCACTTACTGCATGAGAGAGCGGAGCTGCGGGGGACGTCGCGGAGGTGGAGTAGGGCGCAGGTGCTTCGAGCCTTCGAGTTCGTCGGCGCGGCCGCCACGCGCGCGCGGGACGTCGAGGTTCGGGAGGCGGGCCCGGGTGGTCCTTACTACTGTGCTTGACTGCTCCACTCTTCGCACTTCGCACTTCTACTTCACGCTTCGACTTCGTGGGACCCCTCCCGGCGGCGAGCAGGCGAGCGTGGGCGTCCGGCGCATCCCTTGTGCGCGCACGCACGCGTCATCGGTATCGGGGTTTCTGTTCTCGGATGGACGTCCGCGTGGGCGGGCGAGATGTGGGCTTGGCGCACGGGAGTTGAAAGCTGAAGCCTGAAGCTTGTCAAATGAAGTCCGAACGCGAGCGTCGCGCCGCGGCGTCGACAGCTGAGGATGAGCGGAAGAGGGAAGAGGCGGGACGGGCGCCGACCGATCGCGACGAAGGACTGGAGCTGAAGCTTGTAGGACCGGCCCCGAAGCCGGAGCCGCCTGCCCGGCCGGTCCACCTCCCGAGCGCCTCGGAGACTCAGAGGCCGTCGAACCACTAGTAGACTTTGCGTGTTGCGTTGAGTTCCTAACTTGACCTCGGCGACTTCAGAGAATAGACACTTTTGACAACCGGCCGTGCTAGATGAGATTGAGACCAGACCAGACTCGACCTCCGCTGTTAGGGGTAAGTGCAGCTTGTGCGCAGGCAGAACCCCAACACAGCGGGAGAAGGCGGGCTTTCCACGCATCGAAATTATCTATTGCGCATACGGTCACGGTCAGCTGCACAGATCGAGCCGCAAACATCCAACATCCAGCGCCGGACACGCGCATGCCCGCGCACCGGCGTGTGTACGCTAGATCCGTGCGACGCGGGCTCCTAGAACTGGAACTGGAACGGGAGAACGGGCGCGGGTGCGGTAGGCGATCCAGTCTCTCCGTTTGCGCCTGTTTCTGTTTCTGTACCTGGCCATGGGCACTACGTACGAAGTATAGTTCGGCGCTCATAGCGCCCGGCCCGGGCGGGGAAGAGCAGGCGCCGACGCGCGCGCGCGCGCTCTGTCACTGTGTCGTCGGCGAAACTCGAAGCCTAAAGAGGTCGGGGTCGGGTCGGGGGTCGGGATCGGAAGAGAGAAGGAAGATCGGCGGGACTCTGAGCTAAGGAGTCCCAGTCTGAGTCCCAGCAAAATGCGCTCCGGCACCGCCCCGGCACGGGCACGCATTGGACATACGGCGTGCGGCGGGCACGAGGCGGCTCGCGCTGTGCACTACTGGCAAGCCGGCCTCGCTCACGTCGCGCGTCGGTGTCGAGCGTCGAGATGCGGTGTCCATTATTGAAGATGAAGAGGCACTGTCGGACGTCGAACGTCCTGGAAGCTGGCGGTGCTGACGGGAGCGTCGATCCCGTCTATAGCATAACGTGCGAGATTCTGGCTGGATCGGGCGCAGTCTGAGTCTCAGAGTAGGGCAGAGCCTTCGCCGCGTCCTGTCGCGTTCGTGGTCTGGGGCTTGGACTCGGGATGACCAAGCAGCCCCTGGAAGGACGACGGGGAGGCGAAGGTTGGGGCTGGGGCAGGCACGCATATCGGCGAAGGCAGAGGCGGGGGAAAAGGCAGATAGGCAGATTTAGCCCTCGCGCGGGACATCTCGGGTCGGCTCAAGTCGTTTGTCGTTCGTTTGTATGTAGCGGCTTCGCTCGGTCCTTCGGAGTGCAATTTTCGTTCCAATTTTGACCCCGCGAGTGAGTGCGAGTACGAGAAACGTCGAACGAGCGAGCGAACCAGAGACGGCGAGCCGGGGATGCGCGAAGCTCGACGCCTGATACTCGACGCGCGGTACTCGATCCTCGTTCGGGGGGTATGACGTCTGCGCAGGGACCGATTACTCGATTACTCGATGACCAGTACCGACGTCCTCGTTGCTCGAGGTCAGGTCAGGCGAGGGTCCACCCGACGTCGTGGATCTTGGATCTTGGGTACGTACGCGGACGCGCGAGATTATCGATGCGCGATTGTGCGATGCGATCGCGCGCAGGCGAACGAACGAGGCGACTCGGGGAGGGGCTGGTATGTTCCAGCTTTAGCTCTCGCGCAGTGGTAGTTCGTTTCTTGCAGGGGCGCGAGTTTGAGTTCGAGTTCGAGTAAAGATCAACTTTGTCGAGCTCCGGGCGCGCGCGGGGGAAACATGGGGATGCGGGGTGAGCATGGGGATCTGCGCATTGATAGGGTCCAGTTAGCGTAAGGTAGGTAGGTAGCGCGAGCTAGTTGGACGACTGACACCGCGGCGCGCCGTGTCGCGCGCGAGAGAAAGAGCAGGATTCCTACGCGCAGCAGGAGCTTGAACGCTAATGGCAGCGTGGGCGGGGAGAGGCCGTATCGCCTGTGCCCATGGGCGTGTGCGCGCGCGGCGCCACGCGAGCGTACAGGGCGGGCTGAGATAGCGGTGGGAAGCGGGCGTCCGCGGGGTGCCCCTTGGGAGCGCGAGAAGCGTACGGCATCGGTAGGAGCTTGACTGTATGGTGTTCCCTCCGCCCGCTCTGAAAGCGCGATGAGCATTGGAAAGAAGCCGAGAGGGGGGAAGGCAGGGGGCGTGGTGGTAAGGCCGGGATTGTACGCAGGGGGCGCAGGTGCCTGATGCGGACGCGGGAGGGAGAAAGCGGCGGGCGCGATTTCGTGTCGTAAGTCTGCGGGCGGGAAGAAGAGATGAGGGAAGTGGGCGTTCGCACGCGGCGGTCAATGGAGCAAGCAGGCTGCGCTCGGTCGCGCGCGCGTCGTGAGGGCGGGAGAAGCGGGCTCTTGACGCAAAGAGCCGGGATAATGCGGTAAGCTTTAGAGAGGTCTTTGTGAGGCGCGCGCAGAGGGGCAGTCGCGCTGCCGTTCATGGGACCGCTCACGGGAACAGGTGCGAAAGCGGGTGTTCGCAGGACGCGATCGAAAGGTCTGGTGGACGGTGTAAAATGAAGAAGGATAGACAAGGCCCGCAGGAGGAAGGAGCTCGGCTAGGGCGAGGGCGGGGGAGAGGAGGGGCGATGGAAGATTGCAGAGGGCGTGGTGGCGGGGAGAGGGATCGATGGTGGATGGCGTGAGATGGCGGGCCTCGAGGCGGGCCCGGGACATACGGAATTGACGGTGAAGAATAGTATCGGCGCAGAGAGGAGCGGCACGCGTGCGCGCAAAGGCACGGGTGGGCTGTGGGCTTACTCCGGCGCATTGCAATGAATGGTATTGTTGAAAGAGGGGAGACAAAAAAAGGACGGTAAACACAAACGAAAGCGGGGGAGAAGAAGGTGACGGGAGGGAAAGCGGGCCGTAGCGGCACAAGCCAACTGGCAGGGAGTCGCGAGGAATGACGGAGTGGGGAGAGCGGGAAGAGAGAGGAGGGAAGGAGGGGGACGTGATTGGCGAAGAGAGGGCGGTGGGAGGCCGGAGGAGGGGCCGGAGGAGGAGATCAGGTGGTGAGCGAGGGATCTGGCGATATCGGCCGCAGGAGCCAGGAGAGGCCTGTGGGTGGAAAGAAGAGAAGCAAGGTCTGGCAGGAGCTCGACAAGGTTTGGGTGCGACTCGGACGCTGCAGCGGGGGCACCAGAAGCCGGCCACCCATCGGACGTTTGCATAAGGAAACAGCGAGCCGGCCAAAGCGGGCGCTAGCCCGTGGCGAGCCGGAAAGAGATATCGCCATATTTGGAATGAGGGAGAGAGAGACAAAGGAAGCGCCGGGGCAGTTCTCTTTTCTCGTGTCTCTCGCTCGCTCGCTTCTCTTGCCTCCTGGTCATATAGATACGCTCGCTCGCCATGGCTCTCCGCTGCTAACAGCCCGCCTCCGCCGTCGCATCTCTCGTCCTCGTCGGCCCCTTCTTCCTCCTCTTCCCTCTTCCTCACCGTCGGCGACGACACCCGCGACGATGCCGCCCTCCTACAGCCCTTGCCCCCGTCCCTGCCTCAAGCGCAACTCGGGCCCGCCCCCGCCCATCTCCCCCCAAGACGAACCCTCCACCCTCCTCGCCATCGACCCTTCCATCCTATCTCCCCTCGTCCGCTTCCCACCACAACCCGCCCTCGCCCACACCCTCGGCAGTGCCGTCCAATACGACAGGTCCCCCATTGTCGTCCTCCCCAACCGCTGTGCTCTCCCTGAACGCGGCTGCCCCGGCCGTACATACGTCGAGGACCAAGCCGCCTCTTCTTCCCGCCGCAGTAAGCGGTCAAGTCTCAGCCCCGTCCGTGGCAAGCACCATCATCCTCGCGCCGCGGACCACCATGACTACCGCCAGGACGACGACCCTACTCCGAGGCAGAGCCCCCGTGTGGACTACCCTTCCCTTCCGCCGCCTCTAGTACCCGACCTCTCTTCCGAGTCTTCAGAAGAGAGCGACGGCATGGCGAGTCCGCCCCCGGAGCCCTACGCGCCCAGTGAGTATAGCCCTGGCCACACTTTGGCCTTATCTGCCGTGCTTACCTCGCGTCTCTTGTGGTTGTCCGCTCCGCAGCCTCCGCGTACGGCAAGATGTCCCTCGAGCAGTCCCTCATGAACCTCACGCTCGCCCCTTCCACCTCCGCCCTCTCCTTCCTCCCCCATCCGCCCACGCCCAAAATGCGGTCGCCCTACCCCTCCTCCGCGACGCCCACGCACTCGCCCTCAAATTCCCAGTGCTACGCCCCGGGCTACTCAAATCCGCGGACCACCTCCCCCGTTCGCTCCCGTTCTCCTTCGCACTCGAAACGCAAACCCCGCACCGGGCCCATACCCATCCCGAGCCCACCCGCGAGCGGAATGCTTCCCTACGCATATACCGCGTCCAGCCCCGCCGCCGCGCATATACCGACGTCGCCGCTCGCTGGCGTTCCGGCAAGTCCGGAGCGCGAGCGCAGGAGCAGGCATCGCGACGAGCATGGCCGGGAGCACCGCGATAGGAGTCGAGAACGGAAGGAGCGCGAGCGGGCGGAGCGTCTGGCGCGGTATAAGAGCCTGCACGGCTTTGGCGTGGAGGACTCTGGCTGTCTGGGAGGCTTCTAGCCCCGGCCCGAGGTGCGCTCCCCCTTCCCTTCGCCTGGCCTCTCTCCTAGCTTCTCGCGGCGCGCGACGGTGTGATTCCATCGGTTGTCGCGCGCCGGCGGGGCGTGGAGGAGGCGGACGTGTGGGGGCGCTGTGTATAGCCCGCGAGCCGAGACGGACTCCGCTACCTACCTACCTACCTAGCAGCAGTGACGAGAAGAGCACGAGAATCTTATTAATGCACATTGCAACCTGTACCACAAGCCCATCCACCCTATTGACGACTTATTTCACTTCTCACTTCTCCTTTCACTTCACTTCTCCCCGCACACACATATCATCATCATCATCATCATCTTTATCATCATCAACGTCCGTACTCTCATTATTATTTGCTTCGCTGCACGACGCACGGCCTCGTACCTGTTTTCTGCACACGCACAACTGATGTTTTTGCACCGTTCGCACTCGTCCGTCCGCCCGCGCTCCGCGCACACGTGCGACGTCCGCCATGCTTCGCTCGATATCCGCCCCGCCCCGCACCTCCAATCCGAGCCCGGGCTCGTCTCATTCGTGAACCGTCCTTTCCTCTCCTCACAACAGCAATCCATACCCATACCCCCTCCCATCCACGTCTTCCGCCTCTTCTTTCCGCCCTCTCACTCGTGGCCTCACTTCCTCATACCCAGCGCTGCGGCCGTCCCGGCCACGGCGACCATCACATCAGCCGCGTTTCCCGCTTCCCGCTTCCTGTTTCCCGTTTCCCGTTTCCTGTTTCCTGCACGCCGCCTTCTCCCCTCACGACGACGCCCCCGGACCCGGTTCCCCATCCATTCCCCATCCTGTCATCCACTGCTACGTATCGAGCACGCCTCGTGGCTGCGCCCTTCCGTCCATCACCGGCGCAACCCCGCCTCGCGCGGCGCGTCCCATCATCCATCCCCTCCGACCCTCCGACGTGCCGAGCATCATCATTATCGGTTCTGTTCGTTTGCTCGTTTTCTTTCTTTCTTTCTGCTTACTTACTTGCCACTTTTTATGCGCGCGCGCGCGCGAGCGGCGCCCGTTTTGGTACCATCCACGCTCCCTCCCTCCTTGGCCTTGCGTTGTGAGCGATTAGCGCGGCTGCGCTCGTCGTTGCGTGTTCGTACCCGTACTCATGCTCGTACATACGTCCTGGATACATATATATGCGTACATACGTACATGTTCAGTTGTATGTAGTACGGTACGGTACCGCTCGGCGTCGCGCGCGCACGACGCTCCAATGCAGCTCTGAGCCGTCCTGGCTTGTTGTCCATGACCTCTAGGACCATCGTCGAGTGTTCGGGTTCAGGCGCCACCTCGTACGGTACGCCGAAGGAAGCTCGAGCGATCGAGAAGCTGGGAGCTACTTCGAAGCATCGGGGTACTGGCCAGACGTTCGAAGCTGCAAGAGAACTTCCAGAGTTCTTGCAGGCCCGCCAGCTCACTGACCTAGGATCAACACGCTGCACGGCGCACGCAGCGCACCGCGAGGCTCGACCTCGAGCCGTCGAGCCATCTGTCTGCTCAGCCGCTCAGTCAGCACGTCGGAGGAGACGGAGGAGGAGGCGTCGGCGTCGTCGGCCGTAAGGTTGGGCTCATCCACGATCCTCCACTTGTGACGGACCGTGATGATGTGGTGACAAATCGTGACTCCGGACTTATGCACCCAAGCGCCCTCGCGCGGGCGAAGGGCGCGACTCTGAGGAGCATTCGCGATGTGTGTGTGAAGGGCGCGAAGGGCGCGCGGGGAGCGCGATGAGTGCACAAGAAGGATGTTGTCATTATATGAAGTATGATGCTGTATTAGCGAGTGAGGGCGAAGTATGTACTTATCATAGCCTCGTCCGAGGAGGTCCGACTCGCTCACCAAACGGATGAGGCTTTTGAGCTGCCACTCACGACGAACTGCTGGAGTGTTAAGCATGTAATTGCTAGGTTAGCGGAGGGTACAGGAACTTGGAGATGCGGTGTTGTTTATCGTAGAGAAATGGAGTCGGATCCGGGGCCAGTCGGATCTGGATACGACTGAGCCTGAGACGGGAGGTATGGCGAGCCGGGCGGATAGTACCGCAGCTCGTGCGCACGCTCTTTGACGAATTCAGGTCTTTCCCCTCATTATCTTCGCGAGGATTCTAACGGAACGAGCGGTAGCAGATGAGTCCTCTCGCTGTCTCTATTAGTGTCCTGGTTGTATCGGAGTCCGAGTCGGAGAGCGTACACTTTCGTGATTATTCTTGGTCCACGCGCTGCACTTCTGCGCCGGTCATGCCAACAGGCGGGCACTTGAGCTAGGAGCGTTGACGGAGATACCGCGCGCATCGTTGAGCTGGCTGCGCGCGAGACACCTATCTGGGCGCTGCACACCTCGCGAAGCGCCTCCTCGCTTATTCTGTCCTTCGCCGTATGTACTATAAAAATCTATAGACAATCCAATGGTGGTAGCAATCCCAAAACTGCTTCCTATTTTTTCTCCATCCTTTCCATACGCACAAAAAATAGGAGCTCGAATCGTAATCGGAGCTCAAATGGAGTTTTCTATAGATTCTGAGTGGTCAGTCACGCTTTATCACGCTTTATCTAAGCGATGTGGAGGATCGTGGATGAGCCCAACCTTACGTTCTGCGCAGTGCGGGGGCGTGCCCGACCGCCACCCGGGCTGTTCCGAGCTGGAGTTGCCTCGTGCCACTGGCGCGCTGGCAGCCACGACGCGTGTGGGCGATGGATGCCAGATGGGTTGCGCAAGTCGCACACGGACTGCGAGCGCGAATCTTGGATGACAGTGGGACGGGTGGGGAATGCGAGGTTGGTGGTTGGCTCGTTTGATACAGTAGCTTACAAAACTATTTCCAGGAATGGTAGTCCGGCGCTATTTTGCCCATATCTCCGCGAATAGTTGACGGAATTTGGTGATTCAAATTCTGTCGGTTAGCTGTATATCTTGGCTTTCTAACGGTGTATGATATATGTGAAACGGATAAAATGTGGCTGAGATATCGAGCGCTCTTTGGGTACACCTTCTGGAAATACTTTTGTAACTGGTGTTTAGCCTGCATGCAAGTCAGGCATTGTTTAACAAATCTGGTAGTGATGTCATATGACACTGTGGGATTATGTTACACAATGTTGAATACATCATACCAGGTCATCAGTTGGTTCAGACACCTTAAACTACTAGCACCATCATGCCTCCACCACTTTCATCCACCATGGTCAACACAATCATCTCTCTTGCTGCACAGGGCCTCCCTATCACTGCCATCAGGCAAGAAAATGGTGTCAACAGCAGTCAGATCAATAAAATCCACTTTACACATGTCCCGGAGGTCCCCAAAGCCAAGGGTGGCTGTCCATCTCTTTTTACCGCCGATAACATACACTACGCTACCTGCCTCATTAAGACCTGCAAGGCCAATACTACTGTTAAAGCTCACTGGGCCACTAGGGATACCTTCCTTAGGGATGTCTCTATCTAAACCATCCACAAGACACTGAAATGGCAAGGGTTGCTGGCTGTAACAAAGAGGAAACGGCCTACCCTGACCAAGGCACATAAGGCAAAGCAGTACGTGTTCACTCTGGCGAAGAAATCCTAGGTTGTGGTGGACTGGGAGAGGGTAATTTAGTTTGATGAGACTCAAATCCATGGGGTGGGGTCAGATGGGAGGAAATTGGTGTGAAAGAAGCAAGGGGAAGGGCTCAGCGACCGCCTGGTGAATGGCACACTCAGGCACTGTGGGGAAAGCTTGATGTTTTGGGGGTGCTTTGGATGGAAGGGAATGGGCCACTCATGCAGGATTGATGGGAAGATGGATGCTAACCTCTATGTGGAGTTATAGAGGATGAGGTTAAGAATTCCTTCTATAATTGGGATATTAGTGTCAACGACACCACCTTCCAGCAAGACAGTGACCCCAAGCGCACCAATCAGAAGGCCAAACAATGCTTCTAAAAGAATAGGATTTAGTTCGTGGAGTAGCCCCCACAGTCTCCAGACCTCAACCCCATTGAACAGTTATAGGGTAACCTGAAACGGAAGCTTGCAGCATACAAAAAGCCTCCAATGTCGATAAAGGAGTTGTGGGGCAGGGTACAGGCGGAGTGGGAGGCGATTTCAGAGCAAGAGTGCCAGAAACTAGTCAGCAGTATGCCTGATAGGATTAGGGGTGTGTTTCAGGCCAACAGAGGCTACACAAAGTACTGGGACAATGGATTGTATTAACAATTTGTACCAGTTACAAAACTATTTCCAGAAGGTGTACCCAAAGAGTGCTCGATATCTCAGCCACATTTTATCCGTTTCACATATATCATACACCGTTAGAAAGCCAAGATATACAGCTAACCGACAGAATTTGAATCACCAAATTCCGTCAACTATTCGCGGAGATATGGGCAAAATAGCGCCGGACTACCATTCCTGGAAATAGTTTTGTAAGCTACTGTATGCTGAGCGCGACGCTAATAGCCTTGGTGCTTCTGGACTCAGAGGACGACACTGACTATGCTGATGGGCCTAGCTATGCCATAGACGGTCCAGCGTGAGGTCTTCAACGACCGCTGCGTCCTAGCGTCAAGCAGCATTTACGGACAGCGGTAGCGGGACTGCGGGAGTGGAGACGAAGGTACGCTCGGGAGGCGTACTTAAAAGGGCCTCGCAGGAGTCTACTCTGACGCCCGGCGATGTTGTGACTCGAGATAGAGGTGGGACAACCTGACTAAGCACTAGACTTGAGTTTGAACGCCGACAACGCTAGGCTCTTGCCCTCACGCGCCACGTTCGCATGTCTGCTTAAGTTCGCTGTCTACGTTAGGTTCTGGACGCACGCTCAAGCAGCCTGGATTTTTAGGGGAAGAGTTCCAGGACTCCGAGTCCACTCGCGACATAGCACGCTCCCCGGACCCCGCGCAAGCAGGACGACGCGCCGAGGTTCTATCCCGACTTGCCACTGGTGCTCAACTTCGTCTCCACCCAGTGCCTCCTCGAAGCAGGAACACCTGGAGTAAGGTTCAGGCTCGACCACTCGGACAACGTTCGAGATGCTCCTCGAGCGTAGGGCCTCGTTCGGGACAAGCATAAGGTATGTTCAATTCTTCCGAAGCATACAATGCGAACCGGAACGGGAGTTGTGGTGTATAGTACTGTAGAGTGCGATCGTCCTTCGCTGGAGACTCTGGGGCCATTGGGCCGCGTCGGCCTATGGCCTCAGCGGTCCGGCGACTTAGAAGAGGGATTCCCGAAGCGTGTGCGCTTCATGGGATGGGCGCCTTTCAAGCTGTCAAGCCTGGACGGCGTGCGACTCTACGCCCCTCGCGTACTTATCCAGCAGCCCGGTGATCCTGTCGTATATTTTCTCAGTGGGTTTGAGCTTCTTGTTGAAGCGCTACAGTCGAAGTTGTTTCAGCTCATTGTCTAGAAATACTGCGGCGCTGACAGCGCGTAACTTACGCTCGTCGTCGGTCCATCAACGACCGTCTCGAGTTGTGTCTCCATTTCGAACATGTCGGATTGGAGCTGAATCCCAAGACCGTCAGCCAATTTCTATATGTACTCCGATGAGTGGAAGCACGACGCACGAATTGCCAGATGTGGGCGATGAGCCCTAGCTTTTTGGCGACCTCCCCGACGTCGTCCTTGGTGTGGTTGAGCGTCTTCTCGTACTTCTTGAGCAACTCGTCGCTTTCAATGTGATCGAATGCGATCGCCTTCGCCTTCTCGAGCTCATTCTCAACTTCTAAACGCGTGATCGAAATATTATAGCCCTGGAGGAAAGCGTAAAATGAAATGACGATACCTTTCTTCTCTTTCTTTAGAGGTATTAATCTGAACTCGCTGCGCGCTGCTTTGACTACAGAGGACTGCGGGAGAACTCCGGGTTGAGATGGCGTATGATCGAGGAGGCAGCAATGATGCACGTACCATTGCTTCGCTCATGGCAGAAGGGGCCAGGGTATGCAGGAGGCGAGACATTGCCCCTGCACCGACAGAAAGGAGTTTCGACGTCGTGTGGGAGATATCATCGATCTATGAATATTTTAGAGTCAGTTATTGGTGAGTGCTGCAGTGAGAGCACGATGCATACTTGCTCAGATAGACTGCATTAAGAGGTCAGCACGAGAACGCATGGCTAAGAGAACCGGACTCACACCCTCAGTTTATTCCTGAGCTCATCGACATTCTCTCTCGCACTGGCGAGGACGTTACTCATTGCGCAGCCAGCGTCCTTCAGCGCAGTGCTGATCTCGGTCTGGAATAGGTCGACGTCTTTCTCGAGTTTGTCAAATTGAATCTTTGTGTCCTCCGCTGCCTTCACTTTGCTCTCGAATTTCTGGGATGCGGATTATATATGAGCAACCACGTCTTTCAAGAGCAAAAGTAAATGCACCTTCAAGAAATTTCTCAGCTCGACTTTGACATCTTCTATCTCATCTCGTGTAACTTCTGTGCTGAGAATTGTGGCGATGTATTCTAAGGTATATGAATTCAAGTCACAAATGGCTCTAACGAAGGGGTTGGAGTCATACTACTTACGCTTCATCAGACTTGATGCATCTATGGCAGTCTTGTGGCTGACGTCGAGCAGCATGTCGAACCGCTAGCGACGTAGATGAAAATGAGTATTTAGTAGCTCTATTCACGTGCGCCGCCGCTTCAGACTCACTTGCGAGAGCTCATCCCATCTCGGCCCAAGGCGAATGTCGTTACCTTCATGATTACAAAACCGGGAATTGTCAAAGTCGAGCAGCTCGCCGCGGATCTTCCTGTTAGCATCCCGGATCTGACGAACGGTCTCAGTAAGGAGGCCGATTTCCTTCTCGGCTTCAGTCTTCCAGCTCTGAGAGTCCAGCTGCATAGTCATCTCTTCAACCGCATCATTGTGTGTCCCTGAATCTTCTAACGATTGACTGATTGCGGTAGTAATGGTCTTGGTGTGGGTGGTGGACATGGTGAAGAAGAGAGATGGCACAGACGACGAGGGATTGTCGTTGCAGTCGGACGACTTGGATGTCCCTTTTTATCAGCATCTAGTGATCCAAAAATTAGTGAAATAAATCAATCTGCTGTGGCGTCCACCTGCCGTGCTACCACGATCGTGGTTCATTGCAACGCCGGCCTACAGGTGGTGGATATCGTGTTCATCGGATGCCGCAGCATTTATCCAGGTGGAGTTCTAGCAGCCAATAAGAAATGATCTACGAGTCAGGTGCGAGTCTTTCAGTATGGACCATTCCTTTTTCAAAGGGACGCGAGCCACTGAATATCAAACGTACAGCATCGGAGTGGACGAGCGTACCAGCACCTACTCGTTATCACCGAACCTCAAGGTCAAGTCCTGTCTCGCTGAGATGCAGGGAAGCTACTGATGATACTAGAAAGCGGATAATTGTCAACAGACTTCTACGAAGGTGGTTTTGGGGCGTACACGATGCAGAATCAAGGCGAAGCAGTTCGGCGCATGGATAGGGAGTTATAGTACGCTGCCGGCTTCCCTGTATAACTTAAACCCTAGAGTAGTCATATCCGAAGATAGGAAAGCTTGAAGGGGGGTCATGGGTTGAGCGGAAGGGCACCTCAGAAGTGTTTTGTTTGTGAATTCAGCAAATCTAAAGTGCTGCCTACGTAATTCTGCTGATATGTATAGATATATGTCTCGGCGTTAAATGTGGTACTACTATCAAGTGGGTCTAAACTATGGTTTATGATTTTGAGTACGGCGTACGGCGTTGGTCCGTCGCTGTCAGTTAACTCTCGGGTTATCTATAAAAAGTACAACACGCTTTGTCTCACAGTGATAACGAAAGGAAGACGAGAGGTTCAAGAAGGGGACGGATGGAGAAGAAGACTGAGTCGTGGTGGCCATCGGGTGGCCATCAGACATGGGGTCAATGCATTGTACTTTCTCGTACATCACCGTGAGGCCTGACACATTCAATTCGCGTCTAGTGATGGGCGCTCGCAATAGTAGGTGCGTAGATCAGCGGGGACTCGGCATGAACACTGTGAGACAACCGCTCCTTGTTTTGAGTGGCGCTCGCAGAGCATGCTGTGCGGGCTCCCTGGATCGTTCGGTCACGCTATACGCGGTGTCACTATATAAATCAGACAACTTTCCGCCTGAAGGGATCCAAGCTCCTTTGAAAGTAACTCTCTCTGGTCTAACAATATGTCCGCAAGGCTGGCCGCCACCACCTCTTCTCGCATCTCCACACTAGAGGGGGCCGCTCGTGAACTCCGTAACTCGCTCATCTCCGGCGAAGCAAATATCATAGAATTCGACGCATGCACCTCCCAGTCATTTCGTACACGATGGTCCATGAGTTATGAGGTAAATTCATTACTTGGCGAAGAATCTGTTCTACGTAGCTACTATTCCGAACACTACAGGAGTACCGCAGGGTTACCTCCATGTCTGGAGCCCTTGCAACCAAGCTTTCATCAGTCATCAAAAGTACTTCGCATTCTAATTTTCATCTGTCGTCTCGTTGAATATTCACATGATTTATCAGTATATCTTTCCAGCCAAGAAGATTTGAAAAATCCGGAAGAAATAGATGACTCCATTGAGGAGCTCACCGCGCTTCAGAAGGTCCGCTCAAGTCTTGTCCTATATCTTGTTTTGCGCTGCGTTTACCCGTCACATTGAGCGGCAGAGGCTGAAGGACATAAATTTCGATCTTTCGGGCGAGTGTGCATCTCTCACTGACATCTACCAGAAGATGAGTGAAGACCTCAGTGCCGCCGTGGTATCCGCGGAGAAAGACGCTCGAGATAGCATTGCGCATGCACAGCGTGAGATCGAAGAGCTCAAGCAGACGACCCAGTGCATGGCCGCAGGTTTGCCGGTATTACCGTTCAGGTTGGCTGCCTGGATAGCCGTGTTTACCGTTCAGATTTCTTCGGGCGAATCGAACAGGATAGCCTGTCGTAGCATTTGCGCGAACGAGTTCGTTTCCCCGAGACTCCCGTTCGCGCGAATACCTTCCTCGGGGAAGGCCCTGTGATCTGACTTTCATCAGTGTGATTATATATCTGACTAGTATGCATTATGTATATACATTATTGCCATCCTGTACTGCATGCATGCAACCCACAGAGCCGAATTCCCCGAGATAACCATTGATGCAAATGCCCCAGTTGCCCGGATCTATCATTCATGTCAAACATTTCGTTTAGCGACATACCCATTCGCGCGAATCATTGGGTTTTTCGCTGTTGTCATTCGCACGAATAGCCAGCTTCCTCGTTATTGTCATTCGCGCGAATGCTTCTATTTGCCTATTCTCACATTCGCGCGAATAAACAGCATCACCGAAGCTCCTACGCAGGACCCCCGAGATTTTCACGCATGGCAATTACTGGGTTTCCTGAAAACACTGTTCATGTCATCCGTTCAGATTAACTGAATAGGCCTGCACAAGAATTATTTGGGACGCCGATGCAACCGTCTGCACGGATAATTGCGCTTGCCTATTCCTCCATTCACGCGAATCCCTCAGTTAGCCGACGCTCACATTCGCGCGAATAACCGTGTTTTACCCGAGGCATCCTCAGACATCATGAAAGAGCTAGCAATATATATTTGCCCCTAGTCACCCCATTGCACCCAAAAAGCGTTCATGCACGAATATTTCCGATTACCCTAGGACCGCCATTCGAGCGAATGGTTTCGGTCACCCTGCACCATCGTTCGCGCGAATGAGCCAACCTGTCCGAATGGGCGAGTTTCCCGAGGTGCTCCTTAGCCAGAATACATCCTCTGCATACATTGAACTAAGTTTGTTAAGTTCCCATATTGGAGACCACAAACTCTTATACATTTAGCTCATCCGGTGCTACCGTTTCGCGCGAACATGTTCCGTTACCCTGATGCACGCATTCGCGCGAATCGTGAGACTTCCCCGAGAAATCGAATTGCCCGAGGCGTACATAACCCATATCATCAATTCCTCAGGCTCCACCTTCTGCTTATTTTCCCATTTTAAACACCACAAAATCTCATACAGTTGGCTGATTCGATGCTACCGTTTCGCGCGAATATGTTCCGCTACCCCGGTGCCCACATTCGCGCGAACCACAAGACCTCTCCGAGACACCGAGTTCCCCGAGGCGTACATAGCCCGAATTATCAATTCCTCAGTCTTCTCCATTCCACCACATTTGATAACTTCAAAATTTAGTGCACTAATATTACATATTTTCAGACTATCAGCTTCCACAGCACAATCGTTCGCACGAGTATCTCTGCTCAGCCGGTATTGCCATTCGCGCGAATGACCCAACCTCCCCGAGTGTCCACCTCCGCGGAGCCTTCCCCTTCCCTGGAAGGCCCCTTGAGCCAAATTTGTCCTCACTCTTTTCACTTACTTTTCTCAACGTGCCTTCCCAGCCAGTGGAGACCTTAGTGACAATCTCGGGCAAGTACCAGTTCGCGGCCTTAGCATTCTCCACCACACACTGGGATATTTCTATACACTTCAAGCGTAGTTCACAAGGGTAAGTATGCTCGATGACATTTGAGGATTTTTTTTTTCCTTCTAAAGCTGCCAAACATTTTCAGCTTCCCCGATCTCGGGGAACTCGCAACTACCTCCCATGCCACACAGACCAATAATACAAATCATCATGTTATATCCCGTAGTGCATACTCTTCAAAGTGTTTTCATGTAAAATTACAAATCAAGTGCCCTCATGCGTTGCCGGGGAATCGTCACTCGTAACATTGCTGTCATCCTCGTGCGCTTTCCAAACCGAAGTGTAACTCCGCGCATCTTCCACGAGATGACCGAGGTACGTCTGCCAATCAGGAGGATATGATGAGAATGCACCTTGATGGTTCCGCGCGGTAAAATGTTGCACGGCGAACGCGTCATGACGGGCCTCAATGACATGCCCAAGCGGACTGTGTTCCCCGAAATAGCTCGGTGAAGGGGATCGCGTTCGGGGAGGACTTTGTTCAGCTTCTTCCACGTTCAAAGCTTCGAATCTGCTGGCCAGTATCGAAAATCTCCCACCTCCAGAGGTGCCACTGTCTGTTCCGGTCGATGCTGCTCGCTCAATCGGAACGCAGTGCCCAACCGGCCTCCGCAAAGTACTCTGAGTAGAGGATTCGGCCTGGCCTGGAAAAGCACATTACTTGTGACATAAAAATTAAAGTTAAAGTATTACATACCGGCGTGGGATGTAGACGTGGATGCCAGCTGCGGAGCGGGCATTTCAGCCTGTCCCTGCTTCGGAGAGATAGGCACTACCCGACCGACTGGTTTGAAGACCGTCCGACTCCGACCAGGCTGATGCTGCAAATCCCCAATCGATGTGGGCTCCATGTGTCCAACGGGCCCAATAGTGGAACGTGACGCCGGGAAGGATTGGTGGGCTGAAGCCTGTGAAGAGGCTGTGCTTGGCCGTTCATCTGGCGTAGGGGTCATGTCAGTGTATGCATTGATAGGATTTAGCATCCAGCGCACCCACCTGCCCGAAGGGCGGAGGGAGGCAATTGATGCCGCAATCCCTCGGTATGCGCGCGATCGACTCGGGCCGGACGCTGTGGTTCCCCTTCCGACTCATGCACCCTTTTTTGGCGGCCTGCAAGAGACACAATGTTCAAAAGTTTCTATATGTCCAGGAAAGCTCACCGACGGGACTCAGAATGCGGGCTGCTTAATGCCCGAGCGCGTTTCCGGGATTTCCCTGCTGCTCAATCAGTGCAACAGTCAACTGATGCAGATGAGAGCTACATACCTGCTTTGCCAGCCATGTTTTGCGGATGGGAGAAGCGAGAATGTTAAGGAAAGAAGCAAAGTCGTGTCATTAGAGAAAGCACTTGATGCGCCGAGGCAAAACAGGCGCCCGGGCTGCCATGTGCTCGCCGCGTGAGGCGCGGATCACGGTTATGACGAATATGGTAAACGGCTTCCTCCAGCGCTCTCCCCGAACATGAGGCAGTTGGAGTCAGTCCCGATCACGCCGATCAACTCTTTTTTCTGCTCCTCCATCGTCGCTGCCTCTGCTTGCGTGCTTTTCGTATCACTCTGCTTTTCATCCTCGGAATACACTATGTCTCAAACCCCGTCCACCCCACTTACCCCGGCTGCCCTCGACAAACTCCGCCAGCTTGCCTCGGAGATCCACTATGCGAAGCTTCGTGGGCCTGATACCGCCACCTTGAACCACGCCCAGAGGAAGGCATACACCGATCGCTTCTTCCAGGCTGTTGAGAGGCTTGCCGAGGTTTACCAGCGCCATTGCGACAACATCAAGACTCTCCCCGAGTACGCCCTCGGCGCAATTTACGAATTCAACCATTCGCTTGTAGCTTCGGTCGATTTCGATGTCGACTGCATCGTTCCCATCCAAAATCCTGCGGAACCTCCGTCCCGCTACCGGTACAGAATCCGCGGAACGCGCGGTTACAACTTCGGGCAAGTCCCGCTTCTTGGCGTTGAGCGGGTGAAGAACCTGTGGTGGGACGGTAAGTCCTCCTGCTCACCTTTGCACTGAAATCACTGCTAATTTAAATGTCCCTTAGCTTTTATGCATCAACCGGGTGCAGAACCTGGCACGGCATTTGCACCGGGCAGCGCCCCCGCTCCTCCGGAGGGCCAGGGCGCCGAGAAGACTTCGGAGACGGGCGGTGCACCAAAGGACAGCCGCCCAAAGTCAACTTTACGCCCTGCTAATCGTGGGGGCCTCGCTAGTACGTTTTGCAGCTATTGTCTTAGCGTCCTGCTCACACTCTCCCCAGAAGCTCCCGTTCCCGCGACAACCTCAGCAACGGTCGGACCTGCGTTGCCGCAGACACACGCGACCCTGCGTGAGTGGCCAATTCTCTTCAGTAAACGCCTGTCTCACTCGCCTTCGCCCAGCTCTACCCGACCTCGGTGAAGGTGCCGCGGCAGCCGGTCGCCCGTCGTTTGGGCTTGAGTCTTCCAAAAGTGAGTTATGCACCCATGCTCGTCTTACACAGCTGACCTAGAACCGGTTCTGCATGTCAGAAACGGGCCAAGCTTCGCGCTCCTCGGAGAGCGATTCCACTCGGGCAAAACCGCTACCCATGCCACCCAAGCCCCGTGGCCTCGTATTATCGCACATCCAGGTTCCCCCGCGCCCCATCGCGGCTGTTCCACCAGAGGATGACACCCCCGCTGGAGCGGCACATCGGCGACACCTCAAGCGCGGGCGTGCAGCCACTGCGGCCGCGTCTTCCCCCCAAGACGATCGGGGAGAAGGGTCGAGCAGGGATGTTCGACCTCTCCCGAAACGCGCTAGGAAAGTCAGTTTCCTTTCCCCTCCGCCGCATCAGCCGCGCCCGAGGAAAGAGCAAGATCACGACGAGGACGAGCGGCCGAAGAAGCGCGTGCGCTCGGGGGTCCCGCCTGAGCCGGAATTTCCCCCGGAGGATTGTGTCAAATGGGGATGGTCTCGCAAAACCGGCGTACGCTTCTTTCGAGCATCCTTCGCATTCTGCTCGCCGAAGCTAACATTTTTGCAGGATTTGCGGTGCAAGGCCTGCAAAAATCGCGGCGTCGACTGCCCTCTCTTCGTCTTGAGCACGTCGATATGCTACCATTGCAAGGACAGGAAGGTAACCTGTTCTTTTTCTAACTACATCAAACCGGGGCGCCAGCCCGAGCTGCGCGCATATCGCTCGCTTCGGGGACATCGCCAACACGCCAACCCCGATATCTACCCGAATCCGGTCTTCGACTCATCAAAATGGCGTACCGTAAAGGATCCAAGGGAGGTACCAGAGTGGTTCCTCAAGCACATGGAGAAGGAGAGGCCCAAGAAGGACGGCAAGGGCAGTGAGAAGGGACCTACAGAACTTGGAGACTTGGACGTCTCTAAGTTCCCGCTCTTCCCCATCCTCCCTCCTCGTACGCCAGTTCAAGAATGGGCAGACGACGAAGAGTATCAAGAACCGGAAGAAGAGGTAAGCTGCCTCGTTCTTTCCGGCCCTATTTCTGTTGATATTCTTTTCTAGGAGGCCGCTAAGCCGAAGAAGCCAAAAGGTACGTAGCACAATAGGCCCGCACTTCAATATGTTCCCCGATGGGTACTGATGTTTTTCGCCGCAGCTCCCCGGACCAAGCCGAAGAAAGACGCACCCGCGCCTGAGTCTGAGGACGATGTCGTCGAAGAAGAGGAGAAGGGGAGCCATAGGGACGTCCGCAGCGGTAACGTCCAGGATGACGAGGAGGAGCAGCCCGAGGAGCAGAACGAGGACGACGAGGGCGACGGCGAAGACGAGGGCGACGGCGAAGACGAGGGCGAAGACGAGGGCGACGGCGAGGGTGACGGCGAAGACGAGGGCGACGGCGAGGGTGACGGCGAGGGTGACAGTGATGACGAGGGCGACGATAGCGACAAGGGCGACGGCGCCCCTCCGGCGAAGTCAGCAGCCCGTGGTCGGACCGAAACCGAACCCCGGCATACCTCGTCCGGAACCTCGCCATTGTCCCCCCTGTCCTCTCGCTCTTCGTCGCGTTCCATGGATTCCGAGACACGCGCGCGCCGACGTCGCGAAAAGGGGAAGTGGGTCCCGGGCAAGTCATCCTCCGCCGAGGTCGACTTTAACCTCCGCTTCGAAGACCCCGATCCTATGGATGAGGACGAGCCCGAGCAAACCCCCGATAGTCAACGCAACCCCTCGAGAGGACCGCAGCGCACTACTTCGCCCCCACCGGGTCGCGACGAGGAGTCTCCCGAACCGCGTGAGGAGTCTCCCGAGCGGCGTGAGCAGACCGAACCAGCACCCGCGCCCCCTCCTGCTCCTGCCGCCACAGCGACCCCACCTCCCTTTCGCCGCGTCTGGCACCAAGGGCCAGGCCGCGATGGCACTGTGATACCGCGCCCACACCGTGCCTCACGCGCATTGCGCTCGGTCAGCAGGCACAGTTCCGCCGAAGGCCAGGCTCAGTCGTCCGACGCCGAGGAGAACGACGATAGGCCAGAATTTGATGGTAACTTCCTTCGCGCCAGGGAGCCCCGTCGGGGGGATTATTTCTCTCGCCTCGTCACCAGACTGCACCCAGCTTGGGGTCGTAACTTCGTGGGGCCTCCTCCAGGTATGCCGGACTTGTCATTTCTCGCATTCGCTTGACTGTTTACTCAGGGCGGTCTTGGCGGAACTTGCCCTCTCTAGGTGTCATTCCGACCGACCGTTTGCCTCCCGCCCGGACCACCGAAGAGCCGATCAACTGGGAGGAGTGGCATCGCATCAACTACCACAGCGTTGGGTCAAACACCCTCCTCATCAACGATCCCCTCCCTCCGCCCTTCTCTGCGATACGGCCCCCAGACGAGCTCTACCATCGCCGCAACGAGCTCATGAACGAAGTCGACCGGCGGATGCTCAACGTCACCGAGTGGATCAATGCCAACATCCCTTCGCAGTCGGCGGTCGTTCCTCAGGCTTCACTGGAGGAACTCCGGCGAAGTGTCCATGTCATGGGCCTCACGATCCGCTCGTTAGGCACCGCCGTCAGCGGCTTCGTCGAGGTACGGTTCGACTTTGGCCGGGCTCTCCAAGAGCTCACCACCTTCCGCGAGCGTATCTCCGTGACGGTCTCGGACATCGAGTGCATCGCCAGCTCGATCGTCACGCAGTGTTGGCATGCTGACCAGCGCGCTCTCAACCAGGCATTCCGACTCGGGCAGGTCGAGAGGGAGGTTGAGAATTTGCCCATGCTCATCACCGAGGAGGTCAGTCGTCAAATCGCCGGTGTCCGGGCAATGTTCCGCCAGGAACTCAATGCCGTGACCACCCGATGGCGGTTCGTCTTGGAGAACATGCTCTATGCTGCGCTCCAGGATAAGGACGTGTCCGAGAGTGAGCGGTCGGCAGCCATAGAGCAGGTGAGGAGACTGAGCACGGTGCTCGCCGAGGGGGTTCACGTCTGGCGGGAGTCGAGCGTCGCGGCATCGGTGGATCACGAAAACATCATTCGCCTTCTATCCTTGACGGAGGATCTCAAAGAGCGCCTCTCATCTGTAGAGAAGCGCGTGGAGAAGCAAGCCATTCGATACCCGCCAGTCATCAATCTCGATGACGAAGACCCTTGGGCCGGTGTAAGTCTAGCCGGACCCTCTCGCCCACCTCGCCGTGCCCGCTCCCTATCCCCTCTTCGCGCATTCCCCTTGCCCGACGTCGCGAACATCGAGCCCGATGTGCCACCGCCGGAGTCTCGTCACGCTTCGCGCCGCCCAACACCCACCGCTTCGCCGAAGTTCCGTCAGCGGGGTCCAAATGCTCCCCCCACTTCCCCGAGCGTCGCGCGTGACCTCGCGATTGCCCAACTGAACGACCGTCTTCGCAAGATTGAGAAGGTAGTCGTGACGGGTGGGAAATCACCTCAGCAATCTTCGCCGATGGCTCCGGACGATCAGTTGACGCGGATGACGGCGCGCATTCATGAGTTGGAGGAGAGCCTTCGGGCTTCGGGGGAGGAGGTCGGCGCTCTCCGCGAGCAAGTGGCCCGAACGGACGAACGCTTCAACCAGCTCGCCCTCGAAATGCAGTCCCTTCGTCTTGCAAGTCCTGCGAATAGCCCGGCTGTGACGCAGGCTGGACTCGCAACGCCTCCGACAGGCACATTGCCCGTGCCGAACCTCCCCGAACAGGAGAACGACGAGGCTATTGACGACGTTCCTCCAACTAGTCCGGTTCGATCGCCCAGGCAAGACACTGACGAAGAAATTCACGAGGACGGCGAGTAGGCAGGTAGAGCATGGCTGCTTTGTACGGCAAGGTCGGATTGGTTGCGGGCGGTACGATACTCGGGGAAGTCGTATTCGGTGTACGTTAGTCGTTAAGTCATATGTTTGCACTTCCCAGATTTCGCAGCATCAATGCATTTCAATCCTTCCGTCTGAAAAAAAAATTTCATGTGAATGATGGATGTGTCTGCCTCACGTCAGCCTCATGTCAGCCTCCCGCACAGCCTCAGTGGCAGTATATATACAGTGTGCCCATACCATCCATAGAAGTGCGCCGTTTAGACATGGATACCGATACTGCGGAAGTCACTGGCTACTTTGTGCACACCTTCCGTTCCGCTCTCCTCGCAGCTCGTACAGAGACTTCCGCAGATCCAGTTCCCACACCCCTGGGCATCTCCCCGAGGCTGGCCGAGGCTTGTCATGACGCCGTTGCAACCATCATGACCGCAATCCGATCTGCTTGTGAGTCGCACTTTCTGAATGTTGTAACATATAATTTATCGATATCCCCAAGATACGGTGCCCTGGACGATGGAGGAATACCTCGCCGAGCTCGGACATCCGAAACCGCTCAGCTCCGAGAAATTGGAATCTCGGCTTAGGCGTCGCTTTCCGGGTCTTGGAAAACCGGACGAGAACAATCGTTTCCCAATTGTTGAAAGCCCTGCAGTCTTTGTTGACAAAAATGGTGCTGTTCTCGCGTGGTCGCTGCCGGGCATCATTCCGGTTTGGATGCAGGTTCGTCAAAACTTGCGCATTTCACCGAAATCTCTGACTTCGCCTAGGATGCACTTAAAGACAAGACAGCCGCACTTGCGGCCTCTGCTAACAGCATCAAGATTTTGCGTGGTGGAGAGGAGGGGAAAAAGAAGTGGAGGGTAGGTCCTCTGCTGTTTGCAGATGAAGACGACGTTCCATTTCGGGGAACTCTCTATGTCAGCCCAGCAACGATCACGATGGGGAAAAAGGTGTGACTTTTTACGCCGTATTTTGCATTGACTGTAAGCTCACTTTTTCTGCAGCATGTGGAGGACAACATTTCTCCGACAGTCTCGTTTCACCGAGACAACGTCCAGCGGTGGTTGGCCGACATGGCAGGGATCGCTGGATTTCTCAACGGTATCCTGGCGGTCATCCATAAGTCCCAATATCAATATATCTCCGGCAAACTCGACGCGTGGAGCGATTCCGACCCAGACGTCGAGGCTTGGCCGTTCGCATTCGGCGCCTTTCAAATCATTGTGAATCGTCAGACCCTCCTTCATCGTGACCCAAGCGGCCGTGCGGGGATGTATGATCTTGTTTTGACCGTCGGCGACTACGGCGAGCAAGCATATATGGCCCTACCTGCCCTTGGGGTGTCCCTTCCTTACGACAGCGGAACTGTGGTCGCCTTAGATGCGGTCGCCTTGCAACATGGAGTTCCCCATGTTGACGGGCATCGTATTTGTATTGCGTTCTTCAACAGAGGGGAAACAATCAAGGTTTGGGAAGGAAACGGAGAAGTGCGGATTGGGCTCCCGACGATGGACGATTTTTTGTCCGGCTCAATTTAGGGCACATGAAATGTATTTTTCCCGAATCGTAATACATGACAGATATGTATGGGCGACATGGTTGCAGGAAGATGGCTCATTCGCGTAACGACCAGTAGACCGTGAAAAAGACCCCCGAGCACTTCCCCGATCACCTCACCTGGGAGCTGGTGATTAGCGTTTGCGTTTCACAATGCCGGCACCCTTCTTTCCTTCACGTTCCGAGTTCTTTCCGCCCGAGCGTGTTGCGAGACGGTCAGCGAGAAAAACCTCTTCGTCGGGTCGGGTAGGTATGCGTCGAGTGCGTTGAGGGCGAGAGGGAGCTTCCGCGGTGGCATCAGCTTCCGCACCGGCATCTGCTTCAGCTGGCGGGAGTCGCGACGGCCCTGCGGTTGGCTGGTTGACCGACGGCTTGGTCTTCGCCGGCTTTGATGGCGGCGCTTCATCTCGCTCTTTGCGCTTCTTCCCCTTTCGCGCCGGAGATGGCATGTTCGGAGCTGGCATGGGTTCGCCTGTCGAGGCATGTCCCTCATCCTCCCCGTCCTCGCCGAGTGTCAACGCTGCTGCTACGTCATCTTCTTCATCCGACCCATCAGATTCTCGGGCGCGAGCTTCACCTTCAGCCGCCAACCTTGCCCGAGGGGCGATGGCGACCGGCTCCTTTCCACGGTCTATCGCCTCAATGTTCCCCACCGGGCGAGCCTTGGGCCTCTTTGCTCGCTGCCGTTGCAGACCCTCCCTCTGAACGTCGCAAATTTCTGCAACCTTGTCGGCGTGCTCGCGTCCCATGACCGAGGCAGAGAAGAGTGCGTAGCGGTATTCTTCCCAAGGATTGCGAAAGGTAGTGACATCGGGCTCACATTGCTGGGAGTCAGACGCGTCGCGCATCAGCATGGCCGCAACGAGGCACCAGCGTTGGACATCCTCGTCACTGGTCCTCAGCCGGAGTGGCTCGGATAGCCAAACGAGCATGTCGTCCAGTTTCTCCTCACTCTGGTGGAAGGCGGGGGGAATCGAGGGATGCCCGTAACTCCACGTCGCCCACTCGTAGCCCGGGATCGGCGAAACCTCTACCATACGCTCCAGCTAGATAGCCGTGTCAGTTCCATATAACAGAAATCGATGTGGTCACTTACTGGGCGTCTGAGAACCTCAAGCAACTTCTGCCATGCCGTCTCGTTTTTATGCCACCGCTGCAGCCAAAGGTACGGGGTTGTCCCTTCTTCGGCCAGGGTACTCGGGGGTGGCTTCGACGCCTTGAGGACGGCGGGTACTGGCTGTTTAGGGGGGCGTATCCCTGGAGAGGAAGATGGTTGGACACTAGGAGCGGGGCTGACGTTCTCCTCCGGGGAGTCGGAGTCGAAGAGATGGGGCATTGCATGTCGGTCGACGTCATAATCGACGGGGCTGTCATCGTCTTCTTCGGCGTCGGCATCTTCTTCATACTCCCCTTCACTCTCCTGACGCTGCGTTGACTTCTTACGTTTTCCTTGCCCAGCGGCCTTACTCTGACGCTTGCCCTTCGGGGGAGCATCGGACGACTTGCCCGAGCGTCCGGACGACTTGTCTTTGCCCGACTTCCGCCTACCTCCACCAACTGACCTTTTCGCCGGTGGCTCCTCCTCTTCATCTTCGCTCTCTAGATCCTCCTCACGGGCAGCAGATTTTTTGGCCTTGGCGTCTTTGGTCAACTGCTTGGCGTACTCCAAGGCCAAGGCATCCATCTGCTTGTACACCTCGCGCTTTTCTCGTGCGGTCAGCTTCGGTCTCTCCTCTTCGTCTTCATCATCCTCCCCACTGTCGTCCTCCTCGTCCGTCCCTGCTGCCTCGTCATCGTCTCCATCTGACCCCTGCAGGTCGCGGAACGTTACACCATTCTTCTGCTCGACCTTTCTCCCCTTCTTCCCGACGGTCTTCTTTGACGTGGCGGTAGGCCGGACGTAGTTCGCCGAGCGAATGGTGCGCCCCTTGTGCCGGTCGGTCAGCGCGTTTGTCAGGCGGAAGCGCTCCGTAGTGTAGTCGCCATCGTAGTCCTCCGCATCGCTATCAGTGATTTCCTTGTCACGGATATGGACGAAAAGGGTTTCGATGGCCTCGGGTGCCATCTGTCTCGGAAGCTTGAAGACGAAGTCCTTAGGAATCCACTGTCGATCAATGAAGGATTCCGGTTGGGTGATGAAGGTCGTCCAGCCGACGTGCTCAATCATGTAACCTTCGCCGAGCGCCCAGCCTGCAGGTGACCAATGAGCCGAAATTCCACGCTGAGGGAAGAGGCATCCGTACTGAAATGAATGCGAAGCAGCTGAGAATACAACTCTCGCGCGGTATGGATGTCGATCTCGGAGAAGTCGTTGGGGACCTTCGGTAAGCCGTCCTTGTAATACTCCCACTTCCACGTGACCTTTTTGCCCGAACGCTGAACCTTCTTTACGAGGTCCTTCCATCCCTCTGGAGGTGCCTTTTGTCCCCACCTCAGAATGCTGTGTCTGGCAGCCCACGCCTTAAGGAAAGCCTCTGGGGCATCCACTGTTTCCAGCGCGTTCGGGGTGTACTTGGCCGAATCTTTCTCTTGGAGCCGGACGGTCGTCTCGTATCTGGTTTCGGGAATTTGCAAACGCACAAGCAGCAATATGATAATGACTCACTGGAGGATTTTCCACGACCGCACATCATCCCTTGGAACCAAGCCGAGTAAGTAGAAAGCCGTCCCAGCATAGAGCCACGTCAGGTCGATAAACTGGCGGGACCACCGATGGAGCTGCGTCTCCGCAAAGCTGCCCGACCGTTAAAAGAAAAGACAAAAAGGAAGAGGAGATAGACTCACTGTGCTTGCGCATCTGGCGGTGGGCCTGTAGCGTTCCACTCATCCGCTATCTCCTCCCACTCCTCCTTCTCTTCCTCTTCCAGCTTCTCATACATCTCCGATGCGATGCGATTGTACGTGGGCAACCAGTCCGGCTCTTTCGGAGAGGTCTTCTTACGTGTAGCCTTGTTGATCTTGTCTTTGATGGCGTCGTCGTGTTTGTATGCGGAGAGCCCGTTGAACGCGCGGAAGGATAGGAATGGGGCGACGACCTTGGCCTGCCCCTTCCCGCTATTGTTGTGTAACCAGCTGCCAATTTTCTGCCCGAAGTTGAGGCAAGAAGGGGTGGGTAGCAAGAATTGTGATTATCGCACCTTTACAAGCAGCGCAGCGAAGAGATTCTTGTCTTGAACGCCTCTCTTCTCCGCAATCTCCAGTGCCATGTCGTCGACGATATCTTCCCGAGCAGACTTGCCCGAAGTCTTCCACTTGCCCACCTTGGCCTTGAGGATGGCGATCTCATCGGTGGAGAACTCGAAGTCAGTGACTCGGCGCTGTTTCCCCTTGCCCTTCTTTCCCCGGCTGTATGTGCTTTTGCGAGGGGGCGGTGGTGACTCAGAGTCGCTGGACATCGAGGCACAATTCTCGGGGAATGTAGACAACAGAGGAGGGTGTATAACACAGCAGGAATGAGCAAGGGTGATAACACCGAGGCCAGTGCGAGACTTCACCACGAAGAACGCGATGGTGACGATGTCAATCAGGGCGATAACTCGCAAACGCGGCAATTTCTGGGGGAGAGACATACCGAATAAGGTATGTCCTAGGACCGGATGGCAAAATCCTTAGGCCTGATGGCGATCAATTCTGATGTTTTCATCAGGATTGCGACGGAAAGACTTTGTCAAATCAGCCGCAGGAGCCCTCACGCATTCATTTCAAACCTCCCCAATCCCTGCTTAATTCCCTCGACCAATCTACCCGATGAGCCGGTTGCCCAAGTATATCCCCGGTGCCCCTGATGATGACGGGCTTGTGGCGGAAACCATGAAAGTCTATCAAACCAAGCGTGGCATCCGCCGGCGCAAAGTTCAAGTCACGATGGCCTCCACCGAAGCCCCATCCGGGTCTGAATCATCGGTGGGCCTCGGCTCGGCGAACAATACACCACCTCCGCCCTCTCAGTCGGGCAGCGCAGGCTCCACCCCGGCCCCTCACCCGATCGGAGAGATGCCGATTTTTGACGGTTTTGAGATGGTGGACCTATCGGTGAAGAAGCGGTGGAAGGTACGTACATCTGCCACTGTAAAACCGTGCTTTGATGAAACCCCCTCACCAGAGTCAATTCTCTTATATGCGCGAGTTCTTGGAGGTTCGGGCAGAGTATCTGGCTACGGTGCTGTCTACCGAAGCACCTCCGGAGGGCAAGTTGTGCTCTTGCGGGCAGCAGATGGAATGGCGGTGCGTTACTTGCCACGGACGCCCAGTATTCTGCACCGAATGCTGCTACAAGACGCATTCTCGCCATCCTCTGCATCGTGTGGAGCACTGGGAGGGAGAATACTTCCGAACGGCGTGGCTGCGTGAGATCCCCATACAACTCCACTGCGGCCATGGCGGTGAGCGTTGTCCCTACCTCTGTGCGTATGGCTCATCAGAAGAGGCGGATGTGCGTTCGGCGTCCGTTGAGGATGTCGATGGCGAGGATCCGGCCCCTCCCTCCATGTTCTACGCCGAGAATCCTGAGTGGGAAGATGAAGAGACTTTGGACGACACCGCACCCTCGCCTGACGAACTCGGGGAACTTCCCTCCCTCCATACATCCCCCACCCGTCCACCCATGGCCTCGATTCCGATCTACGACAACTGTCGAATGCTCAGGATTGTGCACACCAATGGAGTTCACGAACTGTCAGTTACGTTTTGTCGATGTCCGAATGCACAGCGAGAGGACATCCAACTCTTGACACTCGGCTATTTTCCGGCATCACGACTTCGGCCCTCGACCGCGTTCACTTTCGAGTGCCTTGACGACTTCCTCCTCTCTAATAAAACCATGAAGTCATCTCCCCTCTCTTATCATACGAAACTCTGCCGTACAACCGATGGGGCGTTCCACCACTCTGTTCCGGTGAGTTCGCCGAAAATCGTACTGCGCACAGAAGTTGAACGAATGGTGTACAAGATGGCATACAAGGCACTTTTGCGGGTCTCAAGGCAGTGGCGTAACTTGAAGCATCTCAAATGGCAGGGATACGGGCATAGGAAAGAGACCCCAGAAGATGGCTCTTTAGCGCTCGCGTGCACGGTTTGCCCGCGGCCGGGATTCAACCTCCCCGAAAAATGGGCAGACGACCCAGAGAAGTACGTTCAGTCATTTTTATAGCATGCACTCGGCTGCTCAATGTGCTTAGGTTCAAATATATGCCGTCAATCGTCCTCGATGGCAACTTTACAGCACAACATCGCAAGATGAAGAAACCGGAGGACGACGTACCAATCGCTGACGGAAATGGCTTCATGGTTCGAGAGGGACCTTATCGCACTCACCTAAAGGACGCACTCAAACGTCCAGATGCGGTATGATTGACACGTTTATGTTTCCGCAGACATCCCCGTTGACGACTTGATAAAGAAAGAGCCGCTAACGTGCAACGACCATCGGGCAGTGCTCGCGCAAAAAAAGAAGAAGGATCATTTGGACGTGAATGGGATTGGCGCAGCTGCATGCTCTCGGCATGGCTGTTTTATTCCTCATACTGTCGTAGATTTTCCTAATGGCGAGGGGTAAGTGAAATCGATTTCGGAGAACGTATTCCTGCTCATGGAGGCAAACAGGTATGCGAGCATGGACTATTGCTTTAATGGCGCATTGAAGTTCTTCCGGACGCTCACCCTTCTCCTTCTCATATACGACATTGTTTGCCAATATTCTGTCAACCTTCGAGCACGCTTTGCACGCCGGCCAAAGTTCTCCATTCCGAAGGGCATGAGGATGCAGTTTGGGATCGGACAGTTTCACGTGCACGGACACGAGCCACGCTGCTTCCCCCGATTTTCCCCGAACTTCGTCTTGGGTGCTGGAGTTCAGGGTGGTGAGACCCTGGAGCCCCTCTGGGATCCCCTGAATGATATCGGGGAGAGCACGCGGGGCATGGTGACATCTCACCGAAGAGAAGTCATTGACGATCACATGAACGACAACAACTGGATGAAAACGACGCGAACTCGTTGGTGACTTATCACTATGCTGAGATGATCGATGCTGACATCGGATGCAGCCGCCGCCCTCTCGCGCCAGTGGAAACGGTTATGCAAAGAGAGGAAGGCCGCACAGGTCGCATTTGAAGAAATCACTAAGGGCTCTGACAAGGCGATGGTTGAGAAATGGGAGCAGGAAGCTGTTGAGGCCATGGAGAAACGCTTTGAGGACATCTCGGCTATGGACATATACGATGTTCAAAAGATCAAGTGTGAGTTTCCAAGCCTGCCTTCACATTTCGGCCATTCACATTTCGGCCGTGAACGTCTTTGCAGTGCCAAGCCAGAAGGAGATGCAAGTCAACCTCACTGAGCAAGAGAACCGCGATGGAGCTGACAGCTCAGGTGAGACGCAGTGGCTCGCGGATGGAATACGGGTAGAACAAATGCAGTAAGTCCAATCATGACGCCCGCATACTTCCCCGAAAGAGGCTCTTACTCAATGCCTGCGCGAAAACACCAATCCTCTTCCTGCCTAATTACAAACCTTGTATTTTCCGCTTGCTGACTTACACTTTACGTTATGAAAGGTTGGCAGTGGCCTATACGGCACGCAACCTTCGGCGAGATGCCACGCCAAAGCAAAGGCTGGAGTTGGCACAGCAGCGGCAGCGGCTTATCGTGGAATATGACGGTTTTCACAAAAAGTCAAAGTTATTCCTAACGCCCGCTTTTTACTTCGCCGAAATCGAGGACGAGGCCCGCGTCGACCTCGGCGAAGAATGGGATCAAGAGGAAGACTATTTAGAGAGAGAAGGGGGAGATGATGAAGACCCGTCATGCCCAGAGAAGCGACCTATCTCACTTCCTTCGACTCTCGGTCTCTCGTTTCTGAAGTCCGCTGGGAAGTTGCACTTGGCAGAGAAAGAACGGCAACTGCGTATCGGGCAGATGAACGATGCGCTCCTTTCTCTACGCATCGCTATTGGTTACAAGTCATACTTATATTATGCCAAAGTCAGGAACGCATCGTCCATGCGCGCTCGGCTGCGTTCTTTCGACGACGTGAAGATTACCGCACATACAGTGACGAAACATGTGCGGCAATATATGCAGGCTCGGAAGGCCCTGTTTCGACTGTTCGACACTTCAAATGCTAAAGACAAAGCCGAGCTGAAGAAGTTGAAGAAGCGATACAAGGAGATTGCGCGGGAGGATCTCAAGGTCAACACTGCGGTCCTCGAGCCCTTCGCCGGAGGATTGCGAGACATCCACGCATCATGGATTTGGCACTTTGAAGATCCTGAAGAATCTGGGCGTACCGGGGAAAACTCCTTCGTCATTCGCCGTAGGTTTATTTGTTCTATAGATGGCACGAGCTGACCGCGCGGGCAGTACGTCGGGGAATGTGGCTACGTGCACGCGAGAGAAAATTGCGGTGGGACGAGGAATGGATTATTCTTCTGCATGAGATGGAATGCCATCAGCGAGGCTTGCGAAAGCATGCGAGCAATTGGGATGGTTGGGCGACGGCGAACACCGATCTCCCCGGACACCACGCCTATGCGAAACGGCAGGAGGCGATGTGGTCGAAGATGGCGGATCATGCAGGCGGGGTGTTCAAGCGGCTTGTAGACACACATATTCCATAAATGGCACAAATCAGATTGTGGCGTGCTATATAGGAGATCGATCGCCTGTCAAACAGTGTTCTCCCATCCATCCCGGCTTGTCCCAAGCACCGACCATGCCATCTCTCAACGAGACAAATCTTTTCGATGTGGCTCAGTATCGCCTGGACTATACTTCGACGTCATGTACACTTGAGGTTGAACTCCTGCTCTGGAGAGTCACTCAGGCACTTGCTGCTCTCCCTCCCATGGCCGAAGAGAACATGATAATCCGATGGCAGACCGGCATTGCTCGTGAGATGGTAAGTTAGTAATAATTTTTCATGCGTACTTTTCTGTAAATGACTTTCTTAGTGGCTCATTCTAACTGCACTCGGTCTTCAAACGGCGGTTCATGCTGTTGCGAGTGAAGGGGTATTATCGGCGAGACCACTCATATTGGAGAATGAGCAACTTCAAATGTTGTTGAAAGTTGTTGAATGGCGAGGTCGTGGCATTCGTATTGTTCTGGAGAAGCTGGATATCGTGCAATTCATATCCCTCGGGGAAGTGGAAGGTACACGCTTTGGTGCAATTGCGGGCCGGGCTGGATACCCACAGTGGTGGACTTGGCCGGAGAAGGTAGATGACATGGAGCTGCTTCCAGATTGGTGGAAAACTCCGAACGACATTGTAGTAAGCCGTTGAATGTTCTCCGAGGTCGGGCCGTTACTCAATTGCTCATTAGCTGCAGCCAATGCCTGTCTTCTCTGGTTGAATGGTAGAATTGGAAGCGTTCACAATTTTAATTGGAAAGCGAAGCATGAGAATTAGAAGAACAGCTCGGTCACGTGTCTAATCAAAGAGGGCTTCTTAATGTCAGCCGAAACTCTCGGTCTTAAACCAGCCTTTTCACGGAGAGCTTCTATCTCCGGCCTCATCTTAACTCCATGTCTTTCCTCGATCCTCGTGAGCCCCTCCCTGATGCGAAAAAACATGCTGCCTACAGTCGCCGAGTTACATTGGAATCTTCAAGAGGAGAGCTGCTTTTGATCATGTGGCGCATCAGCGAGGCTCTCCGAGCCCTTCCGGATGACGCAGGGGAGAGGCAAGTCACCCGCTGGCGTCACGGAATCGCACGGGAAATAGTAGGTGTTGTTAAAGGATTAATGAACGTAACATTCAATCTGTTTTCTAGTGGATGGCCATACCTCTTGTTGGTCTTTGCAGCATCCTGCCGCTCGTCGGGGAAGTCAGTGGGATCCGGAACGCGGACGATGCAGACGCTACCCATTGCCGACCTTTAAAAATACTCCTACAAAGTTGCACGATTCAACATCGCGCAATTCAGTTTGACTTGGAGACACTGGACAAGGAGGCATTCCTCAACTCAGTAAAGTTGTCCGAGGCCAGCCTTGGGAGGGCTGCTGGAGAGGATGTTGGATACCCTCGTTGGTGGACATGGCCTGATGAGGGCCCCGCAGGTAAGGAGGCTCCAGATTGGTGGGTGCAGGGGTTTCTTGTAGCGGTGAGGACCGAGTATACTCTGCTTCTCTGCTGGCAGAAACTGACAAGCATGGTTGGATCAGCTGCAGCCAATGCCCATGTTTGCATCGGATTGGGATCAAGCCGTGCGGGGGATGGAGCTAGCGAAAAAGGCAGCTGGGTGGGTCGGAGAGAGTCTCGGGAAGGCTGAGGCGAAGTTAAGAGATGATTGAAAGCAAGGCATTGTATTAGGCAGCTACGCCGTGTGATGTGTTTTATCATCGACTATGATAAAATACAGTTATTCGCGCGAATGACCGCGCCGGGGAGTATTACTATTCGCGCGAACGGTAGACCCATGAAGCCAAAATATTCGCGCGAACGGTAGATCCATGAAGCCAGAATATTCGCGCGAACGGTAGACCCATGAAGCCAGAATATTCGCGCGAACGGTAGATCCATGAAGCCAAAGTATTCACACGAATGGTTGTTCCATCAAGCGAAGCTATTTGCACAAACCGCATCACTGTGAAGCTCAACTATTTGAGTGAACAGGATGACCATGAAACTCCGTCATTCGCACAAGCAGATACAGTATGGGTTGTGGTATTTTGCGAGGGTGAAAGGTGTGTTGGCATAGAAGCTGGTTCGGCACATTATGGTTTGCTGTGCTAGGTTACTGAGAGTTTTTGCTAACATTCAACTGACCCCTAAATCAATGGGGTTCTTCAACGGATAGAATGGGTATCAAGGTTCCTATTCATGAGAAAGCCGCAATGACTTAATCTAGGCCAACCAAAGGTAGGTGATTTTACAACATGGGATTCCACTTCGTATGTGCAATGTGTGGACTTCACTGAAATACTCAACAGTACACAGAAGACACCTGTTCCCATTCGTGATTCTTATTTTGAAGCAGATTTATTTTTATAGCCCGAGTGGCCTCCCACCAACCATAATGAATGGTAGAATTTGCCCGAGTTGCCCCCTACGGACCACATTGAAGGGCAAGACTTGCCCAAGTAGTGCCCCACCAACCATGTTGAATAGTAAGACTTGCCTGAAGGGCTTCCTACTAACCATATTAAATAGTAGGACTCGCCCGAGTGGCCCCCCACAAGCTATATTCAAGGGCAGGATATGCCCGAGTAGGGCCCCACCAACCATATTGAATAGTAAGACTTGCCCGAGTGACCTCCCACCAACCATATTGAATAGTAGAATTTGCCCGAGTTGCCCCCTACAGACCACATTGAAGGGCAAGACTTACCCGAGTGGCCCCCCGCCGGCTATATTGAAGGACAGGATATGCCCGAGTAGCGCCCCAGCAACCATATTGAATAGTAAGACCTGCCCGAAGGGCTTCCTACTAACTATATTAAATAGTAGGACTCGCCCGAGTGGCCCCCCACCAGCTATATTCAAGGGCAGGATATGCCCGAGTAGCGCCCCAGCAACCATATTGATTAGTAAGACTTGCCCGAGTGGCTCCCTACAAGCCATATTGAATAATAGAATTTGCCCGAGTGGCCCCCCACCAGCTATATTCAAGGGCAGGATATGCCCGAGTAGCGCCCCAGCAACCATGTTGAATAGTAAGACCTGCCCGAAGGGCTTCCTACTGACTATATTAAATAGTAGGACTCGCCCGAGTGGCCCCCCACCAGCTATATTCAAGGGCAGGATATGCCCGAGTAGCGCCCCAGCAACCATGTTGAATAGTAAGACCTGCCCGAAGGGCTTCCTACTAACTATATTAAATAGTAGGACTCGCCCGAGTGGCCCCCCACCAGCTGTATTCAAGTGAAGGATATGCCCGAGGTCTCCTGCGTCAGCCGTGTGGCTATTAGAGACCTCGCTGGTAGCCCATCTATAGGCATAATTCGCCCGAACGGAAGTTCAGTGAACCATACATAGTTCGCCCGAATGGGGCCCCCTTCACTACCATGTTACTCTCCCTGCAATATCTGCCCGGAATGTGCCCAGGTAAGCCATCCCCTACCCCCCCCGAGCATGCTCGAGCGAACGGAAGCCCTGAATAGCCAAACGTGTTCACTCAGATGGTGCTACTGGGAAACACAATATATTCGCGCGAAGAAACATGAACGGGAGACTAGGCTATCTGGGCAGCCAACCTGAATGGTAGTACCGGGGTACCTAACGGCCAGTGAGTGGAGACGACCCGTGCAGCCACTGCACGCGTGTCCTCAGAGAGTGAGGTACTGTCTGCAGGACCCCCTGGTGCTGCCACAGTTTCTACCACCACTATTGACGTTCGCTAAGCTTTTTCTGTCTTATTGTCATCCGTACCCCACTTACCGGAGCGACTTCTGTACCTAGATGCCCTCGCCTCATTCAGCAAAGTCAGATGCCTCACGCGCTCCAATCACACAAGGTGTGTCTTGTGATAACATATTTACTGGGGTAGAGTCAACTCCTCATTCGAGGAGGAGTAAACCCCAGTACATGCGAGAGCATATCAACTCATGGATACTTGAATACAGGTGTGGCATCAGAGCAAAAGCACAACTCAGCCATTAAATTTATAACACAATTAGGGATTTTTTCCGGAATGGGCTTGCTAGGCGTGTTCCGCGGGGGGAACGAGGAGGCTAAGATGCGCGATAAGTTGCCCTTGGGATGCTCTGTGGACCTGCTTTCAGAGGCTGAGTGGCCATTGTTCAGTGATGAACGAAAAGGTCAAGGCGGCGCAGGCGAAGATAAACCAAGCAGAGATCATTCTGAACACGCTGCCAAAAGTAGACATCTGCAGAACCCTATCCTTTGCTCAGAGTGCTTTAGGAAACCAGGCCGAACAGGTCAAGATCGCTCTGTCGGCGGTGTCAGAGAGAGTAAGTTCTATTCTGTTCAATACTCAACAACTACGAGTGTTAAGTCACCTTAATCAGCTCGCTTTGGAGTTGACCGAATCGCTAGAGGCACTTCACGCCTACAAGAAGAGCCAATCTACGGTTGGTTTTGTCTCTCGAATTGTGATCACCAAGCCGCCGTACTCATCTGCGGATGAAGGAAAACCAGAGGAAATTGGCTAGCATGAATCACAAGCGGTCGTCTTCAGCACCGCAGTGGAAGATCATCGTGGACCAATTCGATAAGTATGCGAGGAGCACGAAGTAGAGTGTATCGATCAATTGGAAGGAAGAGTTGAGTGGCGTGGTGTCTTGTTATGGGCGCGCTGTTCACTCGAATTTGTGTGACGCTAGATGATTCAATAGGACTCAGTCAATAGGACTGAATATCTCAACAGTAACAGTATCGCAGCCCGGGCGATGATATGCATGGCAAGAACTTCTCGGTGGAAATATGCGCTCCATGCTAATGGGGATATGAGCCATCGGTAGACTGCATTAGACGATGGAAGCTCCTTCTGGCCCGGGTTGACGACATACCGATGTCACCTGTCAAAACTTCCTACGTTCAGCGTAGAACTACTCATCTCGAGCTAAGAAGTCAACCGTCCGAGTCCGTAGTAGAACCTCTATATACCTACAGAAGGCTGGCATTAGCGTCGTTTAGATTGCGGCGACTCCGAGGCTCGTATAAGAAGAGGTGACATACTAGATAGAGTGATTACATGCTTGCACCTCACGCGGCAGATCAGAGAGCGGGAAGAATGAGGGAGAGAAGATGACGCGGTGATGTCGCGCGCCCCCGTCATCGGCGGGCCGCGTCGCGTTAGTCACCCGACTGTAAACGCGCCAACTACTACACGCTGTTCGGCTAGCCCTATAGTGCGAGTTGTTGCCACCGCGGGGAATTATTTCGCCTCTGTAAATTTGAATTACAATCCTGGAGTACAAGAAGGGCGTTGGGCGCGCAATGGTTCTATATGGAGAGTGGGGTCTCCCTTAGGCATACGTGTGGCGCCGCACAAACATGTACTACAGAAACTGAGGGGCAGTTCGCAGCGCAAGCTCTTTCTCCCATCCCCGAGCTCAAGGTCGTAAAATTGACACGGTATTTGGATGCATGCAGCGTAGAATAGAAAGGGAAAGATAAAGACGTGCTCGGATGATTCGTGCAGACTGAAGCTCATGAGTTTCCCTTCGCGTCCGCCACACCCCTCGCGTACTGGTCCAAAAGCTGGATGAGTGTCTGATACAACTCTCGGGTTCCGGCAAGTTTCCTGTTGAAACGCTGCACGTTGTGCCAGCCCCATAGGTGAAAGGACGATTCTCGAACGTATACAAGACTCACCTTCGTCGTCGGCGTGTCGACGATGAGGTCGAGCTGCTGCTGGATGTCGTACATATCGCTCTTCAGCTGAGCCACGGACGCATCGTCAGCATCGCGCCCACGCGCCAAGAAGAGTGGGAGAACGCACGTATTGCCAGATATTGGCGACTACCTCGAGCTTCTTGACAAGCTCCACGATGTCGTCTTTAGTGCTGTTGAGTGTCTTGGTGTACCGTTCGAGCAGTTGTTGGCGCTCTTGCCAATAGACTACGGACGCTTGCGCTTCGTTAATCTGCTTCTGGAGCTCTAAGGGCGCGATAGACGTGAGAGATCAGCCATAAAGGTTTTGAAGAAGGTGAACGTACTTTTCTGGTGGTTCTTCGAAGACAAAATTACGTAGCCGTCATGTGCAATCTTGACGACGGAGGTCTAAAGAGACGGGCAAGGATTGGCGCCACCACGATTGAAATCAGATTGGGCACATACTATCACGACGAGCATCGCAGACGGTGCGAGCGCATGGAGAAGGAGGGGGACGGCCCCTGCGCCGACGGAGATCCAGTTCGAAATGTCACGCCATAAGCCGGCGATCTACATAGGCTCAGAAGTCAATGGGCATGCTTGAATGCTTAGCGCGGCATGTAACTGACTTTCTCTGAGACCCTTGAGGAGCGTCAGCGTTCCGCGATTCGCATGGACAAGCAAGACGTAAGGAGAACTCACTCCTTCAGCTGGGTCTTGAGATCCTCGAGCTTTTTGCGCGCTGCCTCGAGCTCGTCGCTTATATGTCCCCCGGCATCCCTAAGTGCCTTATCGATCTCGGCCCTGAACAGGTCCACCTCCTTCGCGAGAGCCTCGAAATTGGACTGGCTGGTGCCCGCCTCCTCAACTTTCGTCTCGAGTTTCTATAGCGACCGGTTCAGTGCCAGCTTTCACGATACTCCACCATAGCGCGCGACGAAGTGCGTACTTTGAGGAATCCACGCAGCTCGCTCTTGACGTCTTCGACCTCATCCTGAGCGACGTCGGTGAGGATTGCACGTGTGTATTCTGGACAACCCACAAAATCCCATGTCATTAGAATGAAAGCGCGGACTGGAAGCGATAAATGCTTACGCTTCATGAAAGCCGAAGCTGCGATCGCATTCTTGTGACTAACGTCCAAGTGTTCATCGAATCTCTGCCGCCGCGGTCAACTGTAAGAACCCCTCTGAAAGGGCGACCGTCATGATCAGCTTACCCTCGAGAACGAATCCCACCTAGGGCCGAGCTTGATGAGTTGACCCTGCTTATTGCGGAACTCGGCGCGGTCGAAGTCGAAGAGGTCTGTGCGGATCTTCCGGTTCGCCGCACGAATATCGCGCACGGTCTGCGTAAGGTGTGCAATCTCTTGCGCCGCGACGTTGGTCACCTCCGGTGATTTGAGCATGAGCGTCAGCTCTTGTTGGACAGCATCATTCGTCGTGGGGTCTTCTACTGCCTTGCCTATGCTTGCGCCGAAGGAATCCTCCATAGTCTCGGTGTACGATGGAGGACCGCCCGAGTGAGTCGCAAAACCAGGGGCGAAGTTCGCGATGTGGGTCATGGCGACGAAGAGGATAGCGTGAAGTGGATGTGGTGTTATCGAAGGAATATTCGGCGAATCCTATTTATTGGCCTGGATGATTCCAGAACCGTTGAAAAGGGCGAAGTCAACCCGGGCATGCGTACGCCTGGGCATGTGAGCGGGAAAACAGGTGGTGGATATCGCCTCCATCAGTCCCCGGGTCCGTCGTATTCGGCGGAGCATCCGAAGCCCGCTCGACGGTCCACGGATCTGCGGGAAACACGCTGTAGCACTCGATGTCATTCCGGGCGGCGATTCTCGCTGAACATGAGATACGCACCATTCACCAGGTACACGTCTGACTACAAGCAGCGCGGCGGGTTCTAGTCGGAGCCGACTTCTGTATCAAATGGAGCTCACAGGAGGCGTAGGGTTCAGCCTGATCGAGGGGTGGAAATACCATTCATCGGATCAGGTGGTGAGTAGAGAATCGCACGTTAGGAAATAGAGAGGTAGGGGTATGGATACGAAGCACCGAAGCAAAGGCATCGTGATACGTATCGACGTGCGTACGCCGAGCGGAGAGGCTTGTGGTGTCTTCAGGGAAGAGAAGATTGGTAGAATCATGGGATATGCGGAGATGAACCGTCTGAAGCATGTTACCAGAACAGCCTCTAGTGACAGATGTAGAGGATGATGAAGCATATCGGTGGCTGCTCGGATACTGAGGCTGGTAGTTAGGCCGTGTCAGCATTCCTTCAAGTAGAATCTGACTTAGTTTCGTTCGGGCGGCCATCATCTCGTGAGATTTGTCCGAACCAAAGAGCTTGGGTTGTATTTAGACATCGGTCACAGCTTATCAGCGTTACACCGGAGGATGGGTTGGAATGAACAGGAGGAAGAGGTGTGTAGCAGGTGTGGTGGCCACGCCGACGGATTGCAGGGAAGCCGCGAGGCACGTGCGACTGATCCGCGCGTCACCGCTGCGACGGGCGTCAGATTTGCAACCCTGCTCTCTGCCCTCAACGAGCACGACGTCTGGCGACTCACAATACTATTCAACGAACCTGCAGGTGGCAATCTGATATAGTGGTGAGACGATCGTTGACTGTGTGTTGGCGACGCTGCGCCGCTGATGACTGCGAGGGCTTTCATCGGGGAGGGTGCGAAATGCGGCCACGTATAAAACACGTCTCTCAGCCCCCGGAGGCTACCTCGTGTCGAGGCTCGAATCTCTTCCCTCAAACATTCCATGTCTTCTCGGCTGGCCAACAGTCTCTCCACCCACATTGCCGCTCTTGAAGCGGCTATTCGCGAGCTTCGCTGTTCGCTCATCGACAACGAGGCAAAAATCGTGCAAGTTGACGCCTGTACTTCTCATGCGTTTCGTCAGCGCTGGGCGGGGCAGTATGAGGTAGACCTCCTACTCAGCCGCAACATCTTGTGTCTTATGTTGAAGACGTGCCTTAGGAGTACCGAAAGATTGTATCTACGTCCGAGACTCTTGCCTCCAAACTCTCCGCTATCATTAAGGGTTTGTCGCATGTTCATACGCATCTAGTCAATGGTCGTTCTCTGACGTTGTATTTCAGTATATCTCTCTAGTCAAGAAGACCTGAAGGACCCTGAAGAGATGGACGATTCCATAGAAGAGCTGGGAGTCCTCCAACAGGTCCGTGCCCTTTGTGTACACCCCGGGCCCTACAACCGTACTGACCCGCCATCATACCCGGATTTGATAGAGGCTCAAGTCCATGACTTTTGATCTCTCTCTCGACTTTACGTCTCTTGCGAGCGCGTACGAGAAGATGGGCGAGGACTTGGGGGCCGCGTTCGTCTCCGCCGAGAGCAATGCCCGCGAGAGTGTGGCGCAAGCTCAGCGCGAAATTGATGAACTCAGGAGGCAGATGCAGGTTGATACTCCTCGCCCGTCTCAGACTCCGGTTCCAAACGGACCGAACCGTGCGCAAACAGCTGCGGCTGCGGCTGCGGCTGCCAGTCAAGGTCTAGCGGGAGCCCATGACGAGGTCTGTCTGCCTTCCAATCGTGCCAGAACTATCTCTCACATGAACGACAGAAACCGCCTGCGGCGTCCAAGGACACGAAATATCCCCTTCCTCCCATCACGAGAGCCGAGATCGCACCCGCTCTACCCCAGAAGACTACCCTTGCTTCAGCGACGGTGACGCCCACGACGGTCGATGCAACGCGGACGACCACGCCTCTCGGAACGAACCCCAAGAGCGAGTCCGCGAAAAACCTGCAGACGTCCCACGGGAGAAGCTCGGCGGATGTAGCGTCGGAGCCCAAACCTGCTACTGCGACAACGGCCAAGAGCCGTTTCGGTATGTTGCGCTGCATGGGCTTAATGGGGGTATTCGGCGGCTTAAGCGAAGACGCTGCGCAGACTCGCGGTGAGGTGTCAGCTCATTGACTTTCGGGAGCGCTGCTGATTGCTACTCCTTGTAATGTAGCTACACAGGAGAAGATTGACGAGGCGCAGGCGAGGATCAAGCAGGCCGAGGACTGCTTGAAGGCCATCCCGAACGTTGACATACAAAGCGTCTACAGCACGATCGAACTAGTGCAATCTGCGTTCGCGAAACAGGCCGAGCAAATCAAGATCGCATTATCGGAGGTCTCCAACAGGGTAAGGGTCACTCTTGGTCGCTCAATCGTTAGGTATTGAACGGCGTTGGACTAGCTTGCTTCGGAACTCGGTCAATGCCTCGCTACAGTGGAGGCGTACAAGAAGGACCCGTCTGTGGTACTCATTAGTTTTCTCTGATTGATCGGATGAGAGCACTGACGCGAAGACGTAGGAGAATCAGCGAAATCTCGCCAACGTCAGTCACAAGATGGCATCTGCTGCGCCGCAATGGAAGGTTATTGCGGACCAGTTAGACAAGTACGCGAGGAGTGCGAAGTAAGGGGATGGCGTGTAGAGTTCGGATCGAGGTAGCACTCCCCATGAGCTGTACGGATCCATATGAACTTTCTGTCCTTACCACCAGGCGACTGTTCAGACTCGAATGTAGGTATTCGAGCTCATTCTGAACGAGTACCCTCTGTTCGCCCCATGAAATGAACGACGAAGCAGCCCCTCGAATCGCTCGTACTCCCATCTCTGAGTCCTCTGATATCCGTGCATATCTCACGATTCGAACTGTGTCCATGAAGCAAGACTATCAATCCAAGCCAAGCAATCAAATTCGACCATATCGTACAGTATACCCTACCATGACACTACAAGCTGAGCCTCACGTCCCGAGGGAGGCTGCCCATTCTGACCCTTAGGCATTCTTGTCGACGACAACGCCTCTGGCGTACTGGTCAAGGAGTGTAATGAGCTTCTGGTAGAGGTCACGAGAAGTCGCCAGGTTCATGTTGAAGTGCTGCACCATAGACCATTCAGCAAGCGGCCATGTGACTCCAAGCTAGCGAGCGACCCACCTGCATATCGGGCGCATCAGCGACTATGTCGAGCTGCTTCTGCATTTCATTCATGTCGTCCTTGAGCTATGTTACACCGGAGAACATGGTGAGCACAACAAAGGCGAGACAAGTGCGCTGAGAGGACGCGTACGAATGCCCAGATGTTAGCTATCGCGGTAAGCTTCGTCGCGAGCTCGGCGATGTCGTCTTTCGTGCTGTTGAGCGTCTTGGCGTACATCTCGAGCAACCGGTGACGCTGCTCATGGTGCGTCACGACACTTTGGGCGTTAGCGATCTGCTTCCGGAGTTCTGATAGAGTAGAAACGGTGTCAACGAGGGTGCGAAAGCGACGAAGATGAGATAGAAGTACTTTTCTGGTTGCTCTTGAGCGTCACGTTCGTGAGTCCGTTTCGCGCCACCTTGAAGACGGATGACTACGGGATGTGAGACCGCCGATTTATCGATCTAATGACGACGTAACGCTCACCATTGCGAGGCTCATGGCACCAGGTGCAAGAGTATGGAGCATGCGGGAGACAGCCCCGGCCCCGATAGACAATAACTCTGACGTAGCATGTGAAACGCTTGTCATCTGCGGGCATGATAAGATGAGCGAAGGGTTGTATTTCTTGAACACGCGCGACAGACCCTGTCCGAGAGCCTTCACCACATGTCAGCCTCGTAGGTGTGTCCAAGTAAGACATGAACTCACTCTTTCAGCTTGTTCACGAGCTCTTCGACCTTCTTGCGCGCCGCGTCGAGGTCGTTGCTTATAGGCTCGCCCGCATCCTTCAGCGCGCCATCTATCTCAGTCCTGAACGAATTGACGTCCTGGGCAAGCGCCTCGAAGTTGCCTTGGGTTGTACTTACGTCCTTGGCCTTTCTTTCCAGAGTCTAAGTGGAAGGCCACGTGTCACCCATACTATCGCAACACTCAGTAAGCTAGATCAATCATACCTTGATGAAGGTACGCAGCTCGATCCTTGCGTCTTCCACTTCATCCGGACCAACGTCTGTGAGGATAGCGTGGGTGTATTCTGGAGAACGGCATGACAAACGTGTATCGATGACGAAAGACCGTTTGAGAGATCGAACTCACGCTTCATGAACGCTGATGCTGTGATAGCATTCCTGTGGCTGAGATCCAGACTCTCGTCGAATCGCTACAGCAGGGAACGGTCAGCGCGTCAGGTAACGCCATAAGAATTGTTTCGCGCTTGCCTTCGAGAATGCGTCCCATTTGGGACCGAGCCGGATGCATGCGCCTCGCTTGTCACGAAACTGGGCATTGTCGAAGTTGAAGAGGTCCGCGCGGATCTTCCTGTTCGCCGCGCGAATCTCGCGGACGGTTTCCGTGAGGCGACCGATCTCTTGCGCCGCGGCGGATGTCACCTCGGGAGCTTTGAGCATACGTCGCAGCTCCTGCTGAGCAGCATTGCGAGCCGCGGGATCCAAATCACCCTTTATCGCCACCTCCATCGCTATCTCCTCCTCCGTCCCCTCAGCAGCATTGGTAATGCCAGCGTCGACAGATTCGTTTCGCAAGAGGAGATCGACTTGATCAAGACCCACGATGCTGGCCATTGTTGTCTGTAGAATAGACAAGAGAACGGTAACGGTGGGTGGAGGTAACGTTGTACATGATACACACTGAGGAGGCGTTTTAAAGCATTGGACCTACGTTCGGACGCTCTAAGTCTGCCCTGATACTGGATGCTTCTTCACCAGGTGGTGGCTATCGCTCTCATCGGGAAGAGGGTCGTTAACCTTATTCGAGATGATCTACGTTGCGCAACGGTTTTGAGCTTCAACACTGGTATTCGACATCGCTCTCAGTGGGGATGCCGTGTACAAGTATATCACGGACCTTTCATAGGTCAGCATGCCAAGTTGAAGGCATCGACAATCTGTACCAGCGTTCTGAAGGCGGTTGAGGAGCATGGCTTCGTCGAAAACGGAGGGTTCGTGGATGAAGAAGACCCATACATGTGCCAAACACCTCGCCGCTGGAAGCTCGAGAAGCCGGGAGTGTGGTGGATATCGTGTCTTGCATCGAGAATCAATCCATATGGCGCAGCTCAATCCGGAGGTATCGTGGTAGGTCGGAGATGAAGAGGATAATTGAAGATGTACACATATGTCATGTACACATAATGAAGGATAAGCTGCACCTCCGAAATCCCGGCTCTACCAATTGGTATCCCCAAACTAGCAGAAAATCCGGCATGATACACTCCACAGAGTCTGAGCAAGCTATAACAACGCCAAACTCACTCACATACGGGATGTTACAACGGACCAGACACGAGTCAACCACGTTTACTACGTAACGCCGCCGTCATAGACGATCCACAGCGAGTGACTCGGATACTTGATATCTTGAGTGTACCCAGGACGTTCCCGAGAAGTAGGAGTCTTTGAAAGTTTTCTTGCCATGGAAGGGATATCTAGACCAATTCTCATATTGACGGCAGGAAGAGAGATGCAGTAGGGATGGTCCACACCGTCGCCCACCAACAAGCGATCTGGAGTAGCGTGTCGCCAAGATAGACGCCCGTTTGCGATTAGATTACTTTTTTTGTCAGCGACGGGACCGAGGCTTGCTTGCTCATCGCGACTCGCATCGTCCTCCAGCGTACTCATCGTCCACGGCTCCTCTCGTCTCTCTCTTCTCTCCATAGCCGCTACGTATCCTTGCATACCGTCATAGGTCTTAGTGTCGCATATCACCGAGCATCCGACTTTCAAGCCGTCTCAAGCAATGGAGTTTGTACCAGCTCCAGCTGTGCATCGCGTGCTATGCGCCGATTGCGGCACTCCCATCGTCCCCAACTCCGCAAATCTCTGCGTAGCTTGCCTCAGGAATACGGTGGATATTACGGAGGGAATACCAAAGCAAGGTATGTAACGTGAGCTTTGCACATTGGCTATCTTTTGGCTGTGAACTTCAAACCTTGCGTTCGCAAGTCCCTTTCACTCTCCGTCTGCCCACCATAAACCTCTTGATTCGCCGTAACACAGTGTACTTTACGAACTCCCTTTTCTCAGCCCCCCTTTTTGCCTTGACACAATACCACCGTTCACAGGTTCCTAATCCTGCGTAGCGTCTGTCTCTTTCTGCAGGAATTGCGAACGCTTCCTCTCCCCTCCCTCAAGTTGGACCATCGCGCGGCCAGAATCCCAGGAACTCCTCGCTATCTGCCTCAAAAAGCTCAAGGGCCTCAACAAGGTCCGCCTCACGGACGCTCACTTCATCTGGACCGAGCCCCACTCCAAACGCCTCCGCATATCCCTCACGATCCAGAAGGAGGTCCTCACAGCTACGATCCTCGAACAGGTGTTTGAGATCGAGTTCCTCGTTCAGTATGGCCAATGTACGGACTGCGCGAAGCTCGCAGCGAAGAACACCTGGAAGGCGATGGTCCAGGTTCGCCAGAAGGTTCCGCATAAACGGACGTTCCTGTTCCTCGAGCAACTCATCCTCAAGCACGGCGCTCAAAAGGACACAATCTCGGTGAAGGAGGTCAAGGATGGTCTGGACTTCTTCTATAGCTCGCGGAGTCATGCGCAGAAGATGGTAGAGTTCCTTACGGGCGTCGTTCCCATTCGGTGCGTAACTTCTTCATCACACCTACCTCCGTCCCTCTGACGTTGTACCAGGTCAAAATCTTCGGAGCAGCTGATCTCCGCCGACACGCACACGAGCACCGCCAACTTCAAGTACACTTACTCTGTCGAGATCGCCCCTGTCTGTAAGGACGACCTCGTCGTCCTCCCCCCAAAGCTCGCGCGTCAACTCGCCAACATCTCTCCCCTCACCGTATGCTCCCGCGTTGGGAACTCCCTCCACGTTCTCGACCCCGCGACCCTTCAAAGCTCGGAGATCGCTGCTCCCGTCTACTGGCGCACGCCATTCGATTCCCTTGCAAGCGCCCCAGACCTCGTCGAGTTCACCGTGCTCGACGTCGAGCCCTCGGGCACGACACGCGGCAAGTGGGTCCTCGCCGACGCCCAAGTCGCGCTCTCCGGCGCCTTCCGCGCGCACGGCGCAGGCGCGGACGCGATGGACTATGACGGCGCGGGCTCCGAGGACCAGATCTTCCACACGCGCACGCACCTCGGCGGCATCCTCCAGCCCGGGGACGCCGCGCTCGGCTACTTCCTCACGAACACGAACTTCAACTCGGACGACTTCGCGGCGCTGCCGGCGCACCGCGTGCCGGACGTCGTGCTCGTGAAGAAGGCGTACCCGAACAGGCGCAAGAAGAACAAGCCCCGTGCGTGGCGGCTGCGGAGTATTGCGAAGGAGGCGGGTGAGGAGGGTGAGACAGGCGCGGGCAGGGGCGTTGTGGGCCGTATGGGTGGCCGGGATCAGCGCAAGGTTGAGGAGGACTACGAGCTGTTCCTCAGGGACCTGGAGGAGGACGAGGAGATGCGTGGGGCCGTCAATCTCTACAGGTCGAAGAATGACCGGCCAGGTGCGGGTTCAGGCTTGGCGGGCGGGAAGACGCGAAAAAGGGGTGAGAGCCAGTTCGACATGGACGTCGACGAGGGCGCCGCCGCTGCGCCGCAGGAGACGAACACGATGGAGACGGCGACGGAAGACGAAGAGGAGGACGAGCCGGACTTCCCGGATGTCAAGCTCGACGAGCTCCTCGAAGACTTCGACGAGATGACGCTTGAGGACGCGTGATGTGGGTCTGCAATGGTGGCTGATGCTTGTCAGGTATGACTAGAAGACTGTATCGTTGTAGTGATTGGCTTCTCGTTCTGTAGCACTACACTCTTGTCTTCTCGCTCACATAGAAATGCTCGTGCGATGTGTACGATCTACGTCCAAGCTGATGCAGCAGTTGTTATGAGTCGACCTCGGTCTGCGACTATCCTCTATGTGTGTGGCGGTTCTCGCCGCACTCCGTGACAGGAACCCGCCAAGACAACGTCGCGAACTGCTATGATATTCATTCATCCTTGAGCCGCCAAAACGTATAGCAGACAGACAAGGTCGCGGGTATGTACAGCTACACGTTTCGTCAAGATCACCACGGGATCGTGCTCCCGTCGTACCGGAAGAACTTCCCGCTATCTGAAACCGTGAGAGACGAGATGAGCTTCACGATGTGGGACACTGCAAAGTCGACCTCGAGCATCGCGCCCTCACCGCCCATCACTGCGAGGACCATCAGCATCCAGGAAGGCAGTGGGGAAGGGGGCATGGGCTCACCGGTTTTGACCCAGCCGGGGTCGATGAGGACGGCAGTGATGTCCGGTCGCTCTGCTTTCTGCTTGTACGTCTGTGTACAAAGACCATGATCAGCCCGTGACCGGAGTTCGAGGAACGGGAGGAACCAAAGGAGAAATACTCACGAGCATGTTCAGCATCGCCTTGCTCATGCTGTACGTCGCGCACTTGGAGCCGATGTCGAGCCCGACGCTCGCGAGCCCGCTCGTCACGTTGATGATCGCCTTCTTGGCACCGCGCTCAAGCAGGGGCAAGTACACCTGGGAGATCAGCGCCGGCCCGATGACGTTGGATTGCACGGAGCGTCGGAGGCTCGCGGGGTCGAACGAGAACGCGAGGTCCATGCCTTCGTTCTGCCGGCGATACGCCGAACAGCGAGATTAAGTCAGAGCTCGGGTGCGTGCTGGAGAGAGGGCAGACGTACGATCCCGGCGTTGTTATAGATGTAGTCGATTGCGGCCGTATCGGGACCACTGAGGAGAGCCGTGACGATTGGGACGGAGGCCCGGATCGACTCCTCGTCTGCTACATCGATGCGCGCGATGTGTAGCGTCCCTTGTGTAGTATCTTTGAGGGCGTGCAAGTCCGCTGCGCCATCGGGGTTGCGGCATGTTGCAATAACTGTGGTGGACGGGTTCGTGAGGAGCTGCCTCGTCAGTTCAAGGCCGATCCCGCGGGAAGTTCTGAAGTGAAAATTTGATGCACACGTCAGCGCAGGTATTAAGTGAAGGTTGGAGAGGTGAATGTGGTAGGATAAGGAACGTACCCAGTTATAAGCCAGACTGTCTTCTCAGTCATGATGATGTGCTAACGAGTTTGCAATTGAGTGTTTTGGAGAGAGCGTCCTGAAAGGAAAAGCTTGTGTGTCACGTCCTTGTCCGCCTTATATCCTTCCTCCTGCGGTTGATCCAAACATAGTCACGAGAAGGGCCGCCGGGTGCAGTATGACGGCAAGTCGTCAACCCGCTGGAGAATCGTCGGTGATCTTCATGCGCATAAGATTCTGGAGTCAAACGTGGTGGCTTTTAAACGTTTGGCGGCCGTCGAGGGGATATTCTACGCCTGCAACTTGACTAGCCCGGCCGCTCTTCAGTGCAAGGATCAGATGACAGCTGCTACGCGACCGTCTGAGACCAGTCAGAACGCACGAAAGATCGCTATGAAGTAGCCGACGGAGTATGGAGATGTCGAAGTCGCAGTTCCGAGACGGTGGGAGTTAGGCTTGAACCACGATGCGATTTAGGCTGACGACTTGCTGAATGGGGCTTGTAGAGAGCCAACCCGGGACGCGAGTTCGAGCCGTGTGATAGGCAAATTCTCCGTGTAGATAATGTATGCCGAACGCTCCTAGAAGAGGATAAGCAGCTCATATGGTTCCAGTTCCTACTACCTACAGGACTTTGTGGACCCTCCCGCACTTGGATTCATATGAGCATCGTGTGAGCTCAGGCTGTCGTCACACTAGTGGCAAATCAGTACTAGGTGTCATGTCAGCCGGTTTGCTGAATAGATTGAGCTGAGTATCCACTGTAACAGTATTATCCTCTCTGCAGCAAGGTATTAGAATTCTGGGGGCTACGGGCGGGAAGTCAGTGGCAGTTGGGCAGTGTTGAAGTGGCCGTTTATATAATTCAAAGAGGAACGTTGATGCAAAGCGCCCGGAAGGCTCCCATCCGACCGGCATCTGCCGACCGGGAATTACGCGTCCTCGAGCCGATTGAATTAACTTGAGAGCCACCTCATCTTCTGCTACAATTTTGCTGTGACTTTGCTTGCAGCCCTTGTTATGTCACGAATCCACTAGATCTATGCTCAAGCTACCCACATCTTACTCCGGCTCGTCTCTATAAGACCGAATTTATATATGTGCCTGATCCACTCTCGGTTCCGAACTCCCTAGACCTGGTTACCTCCGACTAAGGCCGTGCACCGCTGAGCTGTGTTGAGTTTCATTGGCATTCTCAACGAGCATTCTCGTCGGTGTGTCGCCGACGGCGATTCGCCGTATTACATTCCCGGCGCCCGTCAATGATTATGACATTCCCGGCCTATAACGACATTCCCGTAGATATCAGCAACGCAGGCCGACGTCTACCAGGGCCAGCACGTTGACAGGTATATAAGAACGAGTCTGGGACAGCAGAGGACATCCGCTGCCCACTGCCCCCTTTCCGTTCAATAACATGACCATCACCCAGAAACGCGTTTGGCTTATCACTGGGTGAGTATCATCCTTCACTTGAGGGTCGGCCGACCTCATGCAGTACTGCTGACACACTGCTGCGACAGCGCGAACCGCGGATACGGCCTTGAGCTTGTCACTCAACTGCTTAATGACGAATCCAACGTGGTTGTCGCTACTAGTCGCGATCCAGGTTCTTCCACAGAGCTCGGTGCTCTCGCTACGGCTCCCGCCACTAAGGGTCGCCTGTACGTCGTGAAGCTCGACGTAACAAGCACCGCGTCCGCGAAGGCCGCTGCCGCGGAGACTGCGACGCTGCTCGGCCCTGACACGGGCATCGACTACCTTTTCAACAACGCTGGCACGGTGCGCTCATGTCTGCTCCATCTGCTACAGTTTCTGTTGCTCACGCTAGACGAACAGGCCGTATTGGACAAGGCGTTCGACATCGACTCGGACGCGATGGAGCAGGTCTTCCGGGTAAACGTGTATGGAGCTGTGCGCGTCTCGCAGGCTTTCCTCCCGCTCGTCGAGAAGGGTACGCAGAAGACCATCGTGAACGTCTCGAGCCACCTCGGAAGCATCGGGACCGACGCCAACGTCTACTACGCGACCTACGGCATGTCAAAGTCTGCGCTCAACATGCTCGTGAGTCCCACCCTCTTTGCGCAAGGGTGTGTTGGTTGGTGTGCTGACGAATCCTCTCCATCTTTGGGACGCGTAGACATACAAACAAGCGAAGGAGAGACCCGACCTTACCGTTTTCTCCATCGCTCCCGGCTGGATGCGGACTGGTGAGTGCAGCTGACCCTCGTTTGTTGAGCTGCTCCCTGACGGCCATTCTGTAGAGCTCGGTGGTGCTGACGCGACGTTCTCTGCGAGCGAGGGCGCCGCTAACACGTTGCGGGTCGTGTCTGGTCTTAGCCATGATCAGTCGGGCCAGTTCTTTGAGTATTCGGGGAAGCAGGTTCCGTGGTAACCGGGACTTATCACTGAGTGTGATGCCTTTGAACTCGACGCACATCGTATGAGCTTGTCTCTTTCTGCCCTTCGAGGTTCCCAGTCATCCTACGAGTTCCAGAATAAACGTGATCCAGTCCTATCCCATACCTATCTCGTTATCCCAGTGTGACCTCGTTGCGGTAACTCATCTGCGGACGTAACAACAAGCTGAGGAGCGCCTGGATGGCACCATTATCCACGCCCGAGAGCGAATACCGATCACTCGAGATCCCGGAGAAACAAGGAAACAGGTACTGCACCGCAATGAGGACAGCATCATCCCGTCTCCGATCGACGTTTGAGGCGGTGCATTCCAATAACAGTGGGCTGTGGATATCCGGATTGTGCATAGCTGTGGACAATGGAATCTCTACGGCTACGGGTACTATGTAAGCGACAAGAAGAGAATTTGAGGTATGAATACAGTAGAAATTAGCCGGGGTTACTGAAAATCACCGGATTACGGGTTCCGTTTACTAAAGATACAAGCGACCTCACAGCTGAGGCGCCGCTCGACGGTGCCTCAGAAGTGGGCAGCGGAAGGATGCAAAGAGTGGTGGTATATGCGTGAACGAGCGAGGTAAATCCGGGCGTACGGAGACAAGAGTGATGAAAGAAACACGACGCTCAAGACCGGGAAGGCAGCAAGCGATGATAGACCTCGATCAGGCGAACTCGTACCGAGAAGACTCAGGGATCTCCATCCTCGACAACGGTCTGTGCCCCCCCTCGCTCTCGCTCGTAGTAGTGCCGCACGGCGATCCGTAGCTGCTCCCTTGGTTTGGCGAAAGCGCTGACATCCGTACACCAAGCGTCTCCGCGCTCTTCGTGTGGGCGTTGGGGACCGGCGCAATCTGTACGCCGTTCGGACTGGGCCTAGAAGAACGCATAGTCGCAGGAGCATCCGCACTGTACGGAGGCGGAGGCGTGTTGGTGGGCCATTCGTAGGAGAAAGGGACCTCGGGCGTCGGATGCTCAGCGCCGACGCTTGCTCCAGCGTCGCAGGGCACGTGTGGGAGTGGATGTGCTTCTAGTACGAGCGGGCTCGTTGCAGCTGAGTAGAGCGAGGCCTGGCTGCGGAAAGAGAGCGTCGGACTGCGCGGTGTCGGGCTAGCGACGGGAGATGCTACGAAAAGCGAGGATTTGGAGGCATCCGCCATGTGCGAGATGGGGGAAGACGGCGTCCAGTTCCTGGATGAGCGGCCGATACTGCACTCGGGGAAAGGTTGGATGAGGTCTTCTACTGAAGGGAAAATGACGTGGATGTGAATGGTGTGATAGGTGAAGGATGTGTTCCAACCTACCTTGAATGCAGCGCCGAATCGATCTGGCCCTTTGCCGCCATCTTCTCCGCAAATACCACGCCAGTACACCGAACAACAGGGTCAAAGCAACTACGCCCACAACTACACCAACAATCGCCCCAGCTTGCAGAAGCGAGTTTGAGTCCGACTTGACGTCCATCGTTGGGGTGGGCATCGACTCTGACAACAAACTGCTAACCATCGTTGACGCGACTGCAGGAGGAGATGGTGGGGGTTCTCCGCTTCCCGGTTGAACAGTCGGTGGTGGTACGAAGGGCGTTTGGGAAGCCAGGTCCACGCGTTGAGTTATTGTAGTTGAGGCAGTGTCGGTAGTAGTAGTGATAGTAGTGAAAGTTGTCGTGATAGTCACAGTAGCCGGAGAATGGTCCGGTTCTGGATCTCTAGCCACGACGGCCTGCGTTTGAGTTGACGAGAATGGAGGGATAGCTGGCTGACGCGGTCTGCGCCGAGGAGGCATGACTGCAAGTGTGTAGTGAGAGAGAGGCGAGGTTCGCTACAAGTACGACGCCATACCTGCTTATATCCTACGACCCAAGTAGAGCCATTGGTGGAATGCTAGTACAGTTGACGGGAATGAGTAACGAAGGGAGCCTTCCGAAGTCGGATATTCATACGGCACTAAACGGGATGCCCGCGTAACCTCAGCCAAGTGGTGGAATGGTGAGGTCCTCGAACAATGAAGTGACTCGGGCGAAATGTCAGGGCATGAGGTCCTCAAGTCTCAGTAAGTGCGCTATGTGTGCGACAACACGGAAATCGCGGGCCACAGGTCCCGAATACGAGGATCCTAGGACCGGACACTTCGGGGTCCCACGTGGCACTGCCCTGGACCGTCGACGAAGTCGATTCAGAAGCCATCCTAGATCACCATAACTATCTCATGCTGGCTGTCATATAGGACACATTCATTCACGCAATTATGATGGATATCGAAGCAAGCGCGCCATGTGCTCAAGTGGACGATCAATCAACATACGGGCACGAATAGTGACACGGTGGGCTCGATCCACTGAGAACATCCAGACGCCAATACCATTTCCGGATGGAGATGATATATCGGAGAGGATCAAAGTGTAGAATGGGGCAAGGAGAGAGAATGGGAGAAGATGGAGAATAGATAGCAAGCGTACCAGGAAAGCGCGCAAAACAGTAGCTCGTCGCCTAGTAGATAGTTGAGTGGACAATAGATATCACTCGAGGCGTGTGTACGATTTCCTCTGGGTCGCTCTCCGCACAGAAAGATCGATTCCAGATATAAAGAGACATAGCCTAGAAGCACAGCATGGGATTAGATCGCATGGCAGGCGGCGAGCGGAGGTGACATAGAAAGGATAGACTTTGTAAAGATAAGAAGCTGTCGAGAATGTGCCCCTCGTGCTCGAGAAACAGCAACGGCAATTGTCGCATCAGCCGACCTAATTGGTCTGTCCTGCAATGAGCAGGACCGTGCAATTGCACGAGAGGGAGGAACATCCGTCCTAACAGCTACAACAGTAGCAGTACGATACAACTTGTATCGTGTGTACAACCAACGCTCACTGACCGGACTGCAGGCGACATGCGCAGGGGTGGTGGCGCGAACGCCGCGGAATGCAGCCCGAGTGGCGAAGGCCGTCGCTGTCTCACGGGAGGAGGCCATCTCTCCCCTCCCATGCAGCATTTTCGCGCTACACAGGAGTCGAGTCGATAGGGCACGAGACACCAAAAAAGGTCCAACTAGGAGCACGAAATGGATGGCGATGACGAGGAAAGGGGCTGGGAAGGACGGAGGAAAACGTCGGAAGAAGCGTACTCACATGATAACTATATCCTCCTGAACCCGTTAAACTGTGGAGATCAGGTCACCAGCAATCCTGGGGAAAGAGAGTAACATCGAGCCACAGGCACAGGAGGGACGACGGTCACAGAGAGGATGAGCGACCAGCCAGCGCCGAGAGATGGTATCGGTAGCTGTGCATCATGCATGGTCCGTGCGCGGTGATTCCCACATGCTTCATAGGACAAACCTTACTTTTATATACAAGCACGGGCCTACATAGCGAGGGTAACACTATATGACGAATGATATAAACAAAGCGGCGATATTCTACTCGCAGAATTTATCGGAAAACGCTCTCCCCTCGACTGAAGACTCCGGCAGCTCTCCGAGTCATCCGACTTTCTGTAATCCATGCCGCACGGAAAACGTCAAGGATGTCGTAGCAAGCCGACTTGGAAGTTGGATTCGAGGTTCTAATAAGTCATAGGTTAGCCATGGTCGTCGAGCTCAGTGCAGTGGTACACTTACATGGTCCTGGCAGGGGTGCGCAAAGGCATCGCCCCGAAACATCACCAGAATCCAGGGACCAGGTTTGAGGAGTACTACTCAGCCACGTGCAACACGCAGATACACCACAGTCCACTCCACTGGGAACGACCCGACGCCAATCCCGATTTTGGATGCAAAATCTGCGTCGAAGATCGAAGCGTAGATCGGCGCGAGGAGAATGGGAAAAGACCGACGGCGAACGGCAAGCGTACCAAAAAGAACCGTCGCCCACCACCTATCACTATGTGAACAATGAAGATCGCTCAAGGCATGAGTATAATGCATTCTGGGTCACTCTTCGTGAAAGAAAATCAATTCCAGAGATGACGAAACATAGCCTGGAGGCAAAGTATGAGGTTAGCTCGCGGCGCGGACGGTGACGCGCGAAAGAGGATAGACTTTGAAAAAGTGGGGAAGCGTAAAGATGTGCCCCTCGTGCTCGAGAAACAGCAACGACGATTGTCACACCAGCCAAACGACCATGTTGGTCGCTTCCTGTCCAGGACGTGTTCAACACTGCCCAGCGCTAGCGGACGCGGGTGGACACTTCGTCCTTCCAGCTACCCTGATAGCTGTACGATACGCTCTGTATCGTAGATGCAACCAACGCTCACTGTTCAAACTGCCAGCGACGTATGCAGTAGTGGAGACGCAAATGTCACATGGTCAAGCCCAAGCTGCGAAGGCCATCGCTGTTTCACGGGAGGAGGCCATCCCTCCCCTCTCAGACGACGTTTCGGCCGTCCGGGAGTCGAGTCGATAGGGCAACGAATCGAAGAAGGGGCGCGAAACAGAGGACGAGAAGGCGGAGGATGGGAGGAAAAGGCGTACTCACAATACAGCTATATATGTAGATATCTTCTTTACCTTGCCAGAATTATCGCGTCATAGCATCGACAACTCCAATCTCGAAGAAAGAGGTTGCATCAAGCCTCATAGAGGTACACAATGAAAGATGAACGGAAGATGGAGGGGAAAGAAAATGAGGATTAGTGACCTGGCAGGATATATTGGCGGCTGTGTGTCATGGTCCGTGCGCTGTTACCACGACTTGCTGTACGTAACAAAGCTTCGCTTATACAATGCACGCTGCAAGTATGTTGCCGTCAACGTCCTCTGACCGTCATAGAACGCATGATAGTAGGCGTGTTGCTCAGCTACTTTTACACGCTAATACCACAGCATTTTTCAGTACAGCAAACCGTCCCGAGCGTTCCTTCCGTTGGACGGGTCCAAGGCTACGTCCAACTTTGCGTAGCCTGTTATCTACGGAAACCGTCAAGGATGCCGTAGTATGCCGGCTTGGGTTGTAGACTCTAAACAAACATGAGGTGGGCCATGGACATTGAGCCAAGTGCAGGCGCATGCTCACATCGTCCCAAGGGCAAGCATCCCCGCTGCCCGGAAACGTTCCCGGAATCCAGGAGTACTGCTCAACCGCGTATGAGCCCTCCGCGCACGTTCAGACGGCTGAAGCCCACGACGCACCTTATCCGTGAAGTCCCAAACCGTCACGCCCACACACCCTTCCACGTCCGCACACGCGCGCACGATCGTCTCAAAGTCCCTCCGCTGCTGCGCGAGCCCCGCCGCGTCCGGGGGGAGTGTGAGGAACTTGACGTCGAGCTCCGTGATCGCGACCTCGACGCCGAGCGCGGTAAACTCCTCCAAGTTCTCCTTGATGCGCGCGGGCACCTCTCCTACGGTCTCGTGCGCTTGCACCCCGACACCGTCGAGCGGGACGCCGGCGCGCTTGAGGTCGCGCACGAGGTTCTTCATGGAGGTCGCTTTTGGGCCTGGGCCGGTGATGTTGTACTCGTTGATGTAGAGCTTGGCGTGGGGGTCGGCAGCGCGCGCGGCGTGTAGAGCGATGGGGATGTATGACGTGTTGAGGACTTGATAGAACTGTGTCTCGCGCCACGTTCCATCGTCGTTGAAAGGCTCTGCACCGAAAAGTTTGAACACATGTCTAAGCTGTGCGTGCTGGAGGGCGTACCGTTGATGACATCCCAGCTGTCTGCGCTGGACGTGAGCACTAGACACTAGTAGCGTGGATGCGGTGCTGCTTACAACTGTTGGGGAGGGACGTTAGCCCAGCATCCTAAATGATGAGAAGAGAAACTCACATATCTCCAGCCCAGTGGCGGACGATGTTGAAACAGCGCTCCTGGACAACCTCAGCAAGCTCGGGCGCCGTCCAGTTGGTGTCCGTAACCCAGTCCGGAATGCGTTGGTACCAGACGCAGTTGTGGCCTACAACGTGAAGTGTGTCAATTTAGAAGGGCGAGGGAGCGTGCAGACGGGACGTACCGCGCATGAGCTTCCCACTCTTCTTCGCGAGGTCGACAATCTGATCGCCCTGCTCGAAGGTGAACACCCCACGCTCAGGTTCCGTTGAGTTCTACGCAGAGAAATGTGTGAGTTACAAAGACCTCAAGAGGCGGTGGATTCATACTCACCCATTTCATCGCCTTGGCAGGCGTAAGCTGACCGAACATCGTGATATCGTCCAAGATCGAGAAGTAGGCAGCGTCGGAGAGTTCGTCATTGTTCGTCGCCGTGCCGAAGTAGAGCTTGCGTGCGCGGTGCGCCGCAGTGTTAGGTCCAACGCTGGACGTTGACAAACTGGAGGACGAAACACGAGCAGAAGTTGCTGGTAGGGCGAAAGCAGGTGCCGATAGCGCGACCACCACCTCGAAGAGAGAAGACAGGAGGACCATGGTTAGAGAGGTGGATGCTCGTAAGCTCCTTCGTAATCTTGGGGCCTATGAAGTAGGGCCTAGATGACGCCAAGGAAGAAGGCATTCGGGAGGCCGTTGTGCATTGAACGGAACCGGGGCGGTCACGTCTTCGGGGGCATTACGGCACGGCCAGACCACAAGGTCTAGCAACGCAGAGTTACAGCAGGCAAGGAACGTCAAGTCTCGGGTAAGAAGACTGTCTTCGTATTGAGTGCTCCGCAAGAGAAGAGCTGCCAGGAGCGTTGGGAGAGCAGATGACACGGGATCAGCGGCCCGCTACAATCGGAGCGGTAAAGTGGACGAGTACTTACCTGAACGCATATGCCCGCCGCAGACAGGGGGCCAAGGAACGTGAGTTGAGCATCCTCGTCGAGGGATGCGGCGTCGTTGATAACGTCCTAGCCGCAGCTCCGGTGTTTTCTGCTTGTGGTCAATGGTGAACCTGCGGGAACGCAGACGCCGGTCTCCAAGAGCGAGTTGATTACCTCAGCAATTGATGGGCGCGCACACTCACGCGCACGAGTCGGAGTCCCGACGTGCGGAAAGCCTCTTTTCCTCAGGGGAGACAACTTTTCCTTGTCCCGCCAACTCTAGTTGTGTTTACCACGGACGATTCCTCCAATAATGCCTTGCTTCTCCCAACGAAATGACCTCTCTTGCTATATCAAGACAACCGTGGAATCATAGCTCCAGCACAACTCCTCGCACTTCAGATATTGCGCTCCTGCCCAACGCGAGACCGAAGTTCTTTTACGCAAGCTTTCGACGGCCAGGAGTAGTATGGGTATCACACCTTGGAGCTATGTGCTATAGCCGGGTCGTGCAACGGGATCATGGTACAACGGTGGCGATGGTGTTGAGGCAATTCCACAAGCCGAGCAGGTCTCTTCATATACGGTACGCGCCGTAAGATCCTCATACCAGAGCTCCATCCCCCTACACCTGTATGCTTTGCTGCGAAGCTAGCCTGTCGCTTATGTCCTTATCTTCGTCATCTGTACGCTTCCCACAACTCAATCAATACGAGCTTGTGGTTGCGGCCTATCTCCCTCTATAGAGGATCATGCGATCTCGTACATCTGAGCTGTTGGAACGTTAGGTAACATCGCGTTTGTCCCTGCCCTCATACGCCTGTCCGCCGGGTGCCCGGACACGCCGCACCAGTCACAGTCGCCCCTACAGAGTCCGTGAAGCTCCCAGAACATTCAGACATATGCAACGGCCCTGGGAAGGGCTGTCCAACTTAGAGCAACTTTCCGCTTCCGAATGTTCTCGCCCAACAGAGTCGTGAGTTTCTAGCGGATGAGTGATCGTCGTCCAACACTCACGCTTCTATCACAGGCCGTCCTTTCGGGACATCCATGCAATGTTCGTTCCACCCTCCGATGCGATACGGCCGCCGGAGACAGTTGCGTCTCGCGGGACCAATGGTAAACGTATATATAGCGCGTCAACACCACATATCTGACTGTTGAGTGGACCGCGCTGAACGTGATGGTTGTTGCCACGTCAGACACCGAAGAGAGGCTTATCTGGTTCGTCACAGGGTCGGTCTACATTCTTCGATGCTCAGGTTTGAGGGCTAATCGCGCGCTTTTCTTCAGATGCAACCGAGGGCTCGGTCTTGAGATTGTGAAACAGCTCTTAGAGAATCCGGCTCATGTCGTGATTGCTGGCTGTCGAGCCCCGGAACGGGCTTCCTCGCTCCACAAGCTAGCGTTCGGTGCACGCGGAAAGCTTCATGTCGTTACGATAGACATTACAAGCACAGATTCTATCCGCGAAGCAGTTGAGGTCACGTCCGCTTTGACCGGGAACAAGGGCGTGGACTACCTCGTCAACAACGCTGGCGTGGTACGCTTCTTTATGTCTTTGCGCCGGGATGTAGTCTTATCGTACATTAGAACATCAACCCCAACGACACCGGCTTCGCCGTGGACGGCGAGACTTTGGCTCTGGTGTACCAGACGAACACGATTGGACCCGCTCTTGTTTCACAAGCATTCCTCCCACTCGTCGAACGCAGTAAGAAACGGACGATCGTGAACATCACCAGCGGTCTAGGCAGCATTGCTCAAGATATAAGCGACCTGTATACCTCGTACGCCATGGCGAAGGCAGCTTTGAATATGCTTGTAGGCTCTTTTAGTACCTGTTGCTTTGCAAGAAACCCTCACTGATACTGCCCGCAGACGCACAAGCAGTCTAAGGCGCGCCCGGATATCATCTCTGTTTGCATTTGTCCCGGTTGGTGCCCGACAGGTGCGTTTCTCGGGTTCATCCCTCACGTAGTGTCGCGAGCTGAAAGCTATGCGGAATGGTAGAAATGGGTGGCCCGGAAGCGGTCACGCCCGTTCCAGTCGGGGTCGCTGGGGTTCTCAAGGTCATCCGCTCGCTCACACCGCTGGACTCTGGAGGCTTCTTCAACTTCGAGGAGAAGAGGCTTCCGTGGTGATCCGTACATGCTCCATTAACCCAGAATTAAATGTACAACAGCAATCATTTCCAACCCCGATGTCATAGTCCCTGCATTGGAAGCGCGCTTGACCCCAGCGCTTTTCGACGCCCGCGTTGGACCATCCGCTCGAGGATAACGAATCCGAGCACGATCTCGTCCATGAACTCCTCCACCTCTCTTCGTACGGAGAGCATTGTGGACTCCCCTTCCTGCTTTCCCCACGTTCTTGACCGCGCCGCGACGTACTCCGTGTCACGCTCGACCAGCTGCGAGTGACATGCGATACGATTAGAGTGGACTTCGAGACATGCGGGATCGGGTAGCGAAAGCTGCTGACCTCGAACCTGTTTGGCTCTCTCCTCCACTCGTACTCCTTTCCGTATGGTGTGCTCCAGAGCCTTTCCAGGCTACGGCATGACCGTGAGATCGTTAGACGATCAGAAAGCAGCGGCATCGGCGATGACGCCAACTTATCACGCACTCGCTTAATATGCTCCTCTTCGGCATAAACTCCTTCAGCTTGTGTAGCCTCCCGTTCAAAACCACCTTCGACGTGAAGAACGAGTCGTCGAATATCCCAACAATGGCCCCTCGGGTGTCGTACATCGTGAAGGCGTTCTTGCTGTTGGCGGGAACGCATTTGTACACGACCTCTCCAGTCGCGAAGTCGGTGATGGTCGACTCGGAGGGGTCGCGCGCACTGAACATGAGCTTAGGCATCCTCGAGGACTGGCGGGGAGGCGTCGAAGAGGGGGCAGGACGCGGCCTACGAAGGGGTTCCTGGGGCTTTATCGCACGAATCGAGCGCGCCGCGCATCCCATGGCATATCCGCACACGCGTAAACTAATACATGGGAGCCCGGCCCTGGTGCGTATACAGCTGGCGTTCGCAGAAGCAGCGGACCGGGCGTGCTGGCGCTCACGACCGACGTCTTCTTCCCTTCTCCCCGGTGCCGTTTGCGCACTCTCCGAGCCTGCCTGGGAGAGCTGCCGGAGACGAAGCCCACGCGTTGTTCCTATTCGGGCCACGGGACGCGGCTTCGGCGGCGGTGCCACGCCTCATTCTCGCGGTCACCACCTATCCTGGGAATCAACGTAGAACCCCGGCCAGTTGTAGTACCCGCGTTGCGTATTATGACAGGACGAATCACGACAGGAGACTGCTCATCTCTGCTTGAGGAGTGCTAAAGCATCGCCTATCATCAGCGAACCTAGTCTATGGACGTGTATACTTTGATCAATCATATGGTGCGCGAGGATATCTCGATGAGGCGACTAACCTCTTGCTTTCGTGAAACACATGACGAGCAGTCGCCGCGAGATGAACTGAAGTTCAGCCGGGGAGGTCTTCCATGAGTCGCTACGCCGTCTCTAGGTTTTGAGTTTCACTACCGTACGAGGAGAACATAGCTTGCGTTCTACCGAGGCAGCGTTCGACCCACGGTAACCCCGAGAATCTGCGGGGTTCTTAGCGAGACGTGGTCCACCAGCGCTGAGTTTGAGGCTGGTGCCGCCGTTCATGACGATTATCGATGACAGCAGTGGCGCCGACTTCGCGTCAGCATGTACTGAGTACGCATCCCAGGTTCTCCATGTTAGATGTCTCTGGGTTTTTGCCGGACGTTTCGCCTCCACCATCGGTTTGCCTAGGACTAATCGTATATGCACGTCATGCGGTTTTCATCAATCATTCTCGGATGATCATAGAAGGGGTGTATAAAGGGTAACAGTGTTCATGAAAACATGGTCTCCCAATCAAATGACCCGGTATATGAAAAGACCACTGAGAATAGCGGACTGCAGTGAGAATATAGGGGTTCAACTCGCTGCGGCCCGTTGGCGTGGAGCGGTCTGGTATATGCCCGGAAGGTAGAGTCGAGTGATTACCACTCACCTCTTTCCATTTCTCTCCAGATCATGCGCTTGAGAGGTACGCATGTCCCGGCACCGACACATACTTGCATGTGTTGGTTCGCGCTGAAGCTGTACGGACGAAGTCTGTCAGCGTGGAGTCTTCTTAATATGTAGGACAAGCTGGGGAGATTACAGCAAGCGATTGTATGCGTGTGTTCACACGCATGAACAGCGCCGGTACAATAAGAACGAGCTCCGGGGCATGACACGTATGAAATGGCGCGGAGAAAAGAGTCCAAGGACAAGAGAAACTCACTCGACACCAATTTTCCTTGCGTTCGTGCATAAATATCTCCCCGATCCATCCATCGAAGTAAGCGAGCAGCATTGAGCATAGCTAACGGCCGGTTTGCCCTTTTCATGGAGTGTATCTGAGTTCGGGGGGCGCATGGGGGGCAGGAAGGCCCAACGGCTTGGCACATCCGAGTCGTAGTAGCCTTGTACATATCAGTACGATGTGGCAAGACTCGTTGATAGTAAGGAGTAACACATACTATGCGTCGTATGATGTGGGTTGCTGTCGAGCGGGAGTAACGCAGGAGTCGATAAAACAATACATCTGACAAACAAGCAAAGAGGAAGATTAACAAGTCGTACGCGAGGACGGTGGACCATCGGGAGTTGCCCTGTGGTGACCGGCGCTAGCGCCCACGTGGCAGCCTCACATTACCGCAAGTAAGCAGCCCGAAGATACCTTGCCTTCCTTCTTTTATTCCTCCTCGATACACCCCTCTGTATGTCAATCCTCAAAGACTTCATCACAAGAATGATATCATGCTCCAACGGCTACGCCCACAGTTTTCTGCAATAACAATACATACATATCATACGATTAAGTGCGCTCATTATCGTGTCGTCAAAGAACGTCCATCAATACCGCACGTAGCGAAGTATCCTACTGTCCGTGATGTCATGCCTCGAAGACCAGGCGCTTCACTCATCCTGTGAGAGAACCCATTCCAGGAAATGTGCCTTTGCTGAACTCCTTCTTACGGCCTCGTTGTACTATGCGCTCAAGGATGACGAATCCAAGGACGATCCCGTCGAGGAGATCCTCGACTTCGGATCGCACGGAAAGGCTAGTATTTTCCTCCTCAGTTTTGCTTCCTGTGCGCGATCGCGCGACAACCTGCTGTGTTTGTACATTGACCAGCTGCAGATGCACGGCGGTGGATGCATATTCCGCATACGATGTCCAGAAGAAAGTAGAGCAGAAATCCACTTCAGCGAAGGTTCTACAAGCCGGACTGGGGCTACTCACTTCAAAACGATTAGGCTGCCGTTGCCATTCATATTCCGTTCCATTTGGCGCCGTCCACTTTCTGTCCAGGCTGCACGAGATGGGTACGTCAAGCATCCTCATTTCCAGATTATCGTACTAACGTACTCGCTGAAAATGGTTTTCCTTGGCAGCAGCTCCTTCAGATTGCTGATCCTCCCGCGGAAGACCACCTTAGTGGTGAACGAAGAGTCGTCGAAGATCGCCACGATGCCCCCCTCTGCGTCGCACATTGTGAAGCTGTGCGAGGAATCGCCGCGCGTGCATTGATAGACCACGGCACCTGTCGCCTCATCTGTGATCGTCGCCTTGGAAGGCTCGAGGTCGCTGAACACAAAGCGAGGCATCGACGTTGTTGGTGAGTGCAGACACGCGAAAGAGAGAGGGCGACCAGAAGAGTGGGAGCTCAGCACGGCGCAGGGTGAGAGAACGGCAGCGAAGAATGCAGAGGATTGTTGTCGCGCGCGTAGCAGACGGGCCAGAGTTTATGTATCCGCCATCGCCGCAGGGCGCACGCTCGCGATGGCGAGCGCGCGCTCGGCATGCGGACGCTCTACGCGCTGGATATTCCAGCGATGCCATTCAGTCGATTTTCCGTGCGCGGGAGCTAATAGACGTATTCAGGGTACCGGAGCGCTCTTGCGCGCTGACCCGCTATGTGCTTCTGCTAGCGCGGCTGTGCACGAGAACCTCGCGCGCGACCGAAGGAAGCCTTAAGAGGGCTGCGCACCCTCCTCGTGCTGTCTTCTTCATAATGTCTCGTCCGTTCCTCGATCAGCGCGTGTGGTATCTGAGTTCATGGCGGTGTCGCGCACTGCAGCATGAGCGCTCATATCATGATCGCAGTGGACAAAGGGCTTCGCATGGGTGATGCATCGATGCAAGAACGCGGCACGAGTGACGGCATCTGAAAATGCGAACCACAGACGCTCACCAAGGTGGATGCATGAGTGTCGGAAAATCTGAAGTTGCAGGTTTGAAACCTTCGAGGTCGGCGGGAGGCCCGAGGACTCCGGTCTCGTGGACTCATGATTGCGCCCATCCAACTTCACCCACAGCACCGCGCCACAAATGTAGCCAATCCCACAACCAGCCTGGTTAGTATTCTACACTTCGTGGGCTGTGTTTGTGGCTGACTTGCCTCGTGCCGGAGGTGTATGTGCTAGCTTTCCCAGCGCACCCCGAGATAATTGAGGACGATTCGACCGGATGGTGTCATTCACACGATGTTAGGCCTCGTCTTTCACTCGAAAGCTTCATGCTTATCTTTTCCTCTGAATGTTGAACCTAGGCTTTGAGTCGTACACGCTCATCGCGCACATCGTCAAGACCATGGACCAAGATTCCGCATTCCTCAGGCGCGCGCTCGACTCGCAGAAACTTTCACGTCACTATGAATCGGCGCATGACTCAGCTCGTTTATCTTGCAAGGGATCGCGAAGGTGCCCTCAGAGCACGAGGAGCTTCTCATGGGGCATCATTGATGTAGTGCTGCTGCTCTACTGCAACGCGGATTCGCACCCGATGGTAACAATGAATCGACAACGGGGACATCGACTGCGTCATGACGCACGTCGTTGGAAACTGCATTAATCGCAGTTCGAGTCAAAGCTGAAGTAAGCTACATACATCCTCCAGGTCCCGCGTTCTTACTTTGAGCTCTCATAGGAGAAGTATATAGTCACAACTACGCTTGCTGCCAGATTGGGAGGCGATCTTGGAGTCATCCCCTGCCGACATATGCATGGTCGCGGTAGGACTCATGCTTGTCGGGGCCTGCGCCGCGCGGACTCGGCAGACAACCCTGGTATCGACTTAGAGGTTCGTTCTGGCCCGACCACGTGCAACATTGACGTACTATGTGTGCAGCTTACGAAGAACGTCCCGATCTTTGTTATACGGCGTGTTATAAAAGATCTCTTGCGGTTATGATCGAATGTTGCATTAGACGCCCAAGTGGGTCAGTGCAAGGTGACCTGCATAAGCGCCCAGTGCGCAGGAGCTCCTTAAATCCGATCGGATTTACTATGTGGGTCACCCCTATATTGTCCTCCAACCTCTTTGTCACTTTCTCAGGCGAAGTTAACGAGATGACCCTCAGTTGGTCGTTCGTATGATGACCAAGCGGAAGTGTGCGTATATGTCTTGACGTGTCTGATCACGAGTTCCCAGCGCAGTGAGCTGCCAGGCATTCCGCTATAAAGACTAGACATGTTAAGCACCTGCTGGACAGGTTCTCATCGACTCGGACTCGAACTCCTAGCTCTTCTACTACACGTCAAAACCACGTAAACAAGCACCTATGGCCGCGCAAGCACTCGTTTGGTTCGTTACCGGGTACGTACGCGCCGGTTTTCTCCTAGTACCCCTTGCGCTGAGTCGCCGCCCTCCGTCTTTATTCCCTGGTTTACAGAACGAACCGCGGAATCGGCCTTGAGATCGCGCGCCAGCTCCTCCAAACTCCCTCGAGCACCGTCATCGCTGCGTGCCGCGAGCCCTCAGGAGCGTCTGCCCTTCGCGCACTCGAGAAGGACGCGTCGGGCCGGTTGCACCTCGTCCAGCTGGAGGTGACCGACCCCGCCTCCATCGCCGCCGCCGTGAAGACCACCGAGGGGCTCCTGGGGAACAGGGGCGTAGACTACCTCGTGAACAACGCCGGCATCGTACGTACCCCACCCACACCCAACTTCGCGAGCGTGACTCATGCCACCCTTGGACGCAGGGCCCGTACGACAGCGCGTTCAATTTCGAGAAAGACATACTGATGCGCACATTCGAGACGAACGCGGTCGGGCCTGCACTGGTCTCGCAGGCGTTCCTGCCCCTGCTTGAGCGCGGCGTGAAGAAGACGGTCGTGAACGTGTCGAGCACGATGGGCAGCCTCGGCTCTGACCCAGGCTCCGGCCCGCGCGTCGCGTCGTACTGTATCGCCAAGGCCGCGCTGAACATGCTCGTGCGTCTTCATTCGTTCTTTCCTGCTGCAATGCGCGTCTTGGTGGGATGGCTGACGGCGGTGTGCGGCAGACGTACAAGCAGGCAAGGACGCGCCCTGATATCACCACGATCTCCGTGTGTCCCGGGTGGCTCCAGACTGGTGAGCGGTGCTAGCTTCTCCTGATCCTCAGACCGGCTCACGTTAACACTTCGCGACAGACTTGGGCGGGGACGCCGCCCCTCTGCACGTGTCAGTGGGCGTGAGCGGCATCCTGAAGGTAGTAAACACACTCAAGCCGGAAGACAGCGGCAAGTTCATCAACTACAAGGGCGAGATTGTCCCATGGTGAGCGCCCCATAGGCTTTCCGGACCCCCGGGCTTGGAATTGGTAGACGCGTCCGATGGATTATTAGCACTGCGCGCATATTGTAGGAGACAACGAATGCACTCTCTAAAACGAACGAATGAGGAACGTCGCCGTGTGCCGTTCACAGACCGCGCTGCGGTCTCCGAAGTCCCCTCCCACGCCCTCTACGCCGAAAATATAGGGAGCGACGGGTGCCGCCCGCCACCGTGCCCCCCTCCCAGGATATCGTCCGCGGTCGGCACGCGGATGCTTAGCACCGGTCGCGACCGACTCGCGCTCCCCCCACGCCCGCGTCCGTGCGTTGCGAGCGGATGCAGCGGCAGCGGGCGTGGCACCTTCGCGTCGGCCGACCACTCAGTGAGCCGCACCGCGCCCATGTCCATCGGCATTGAACGCGTGTGCGAGTGCGAGAACGAGTGGGAGAGCGCAGACGACAGCGATAAGGAGGGTGAAAGCCGCGCATCGGGCGAGCGCGCCCCCCTTGCGCGCGAGTGGTCCTTGCGCACGCTCGCCTCGTCGAACTCGACCTTGCGCGCGGTGCGCGACGCGGGCGGGGGTGTGCTTTGTGTGTGTACAGAGCGCGCGCTGGGCGGGACGTCTGGGAGCCGCCGGGGCGCGTGCGCGGGGCTGTCCGGGCCGCGCTCGCCGCCGACGGAGGAGTACGTGGGCGGGTCGGCCTCGGGGTGGCCGATGTGGAGGACGTCGTTGTCGAGGGGCCAGAAGGGGAAGTGGTCTTGGTGTTGCGGGGGGTGAGGTAGGATGTCGGTAAAAGAGGAAGAGGAAGCTGTGAAGGGTGTGGGGTACGTGGACGCATCGGCTGAGGGTGAGTCGACCTTGGAAGACGTTGCGGATGAGCACATGGTGCCCGCATCGAATCCTAGTAGATAGAGAGGTGCTGTCAGCGTCGTCGGCGTGTTGTGACATATACGGGGTACTCACTGTCCGCAGCGTCTTCCTCGTGACGCCGAAGCGCGCGGTTCCTTGCCTTGCGCTGCCTCCGGAAAAGGTAGACGAGGGCGAAAAGGGCGAAGAGGCCAAGGAGGGCGACACAGCCGCCGACGATGCCCGACTTGAGCGCGGTCGTCGAGTCCGATTTGCCCTGCAGCGCAGACGCGGCTTGCTCAGACATAGGGCAGTCGGCCGATGACGTCATCACAGACGAGGTGGGCGGCGGGAAACTGGTCGTCTCCGAGGACAGGGTCGAAGAGTTGAAGGAAGGCGTAGGCGTCGATATGGCATCCCACCTCTCCGTAGTCGTCACAGTTTGAGTCTCCGTCCTGGTCTCGGTAATGTGGACAGTGACGGGAGTACCGTTGCGTCTGAGGAGATCTCTTGTCCGCACATAGGTGTACGAAGGAGGAGGGCAGCGGCGGCGTAGAGAGGGAGGCATCGTCCGATGCTGCACTCGCATAACCGAAAGATGAGTCTTATAACGTCTCAACGAGTGCATGGGTACCAGTACATCGACAGCGACAATCAAGGAATGTCTTCGTCTGCCAGGCACCTCTATGGAGGAACGACAGACGTATATGTATCCGTCCTGTTGATGAGAATATAAACCGGATTGACGTACACTGGTTCCACATATCCTGCGCCGAGTACGCTTGAATCGTCCATGGCACCTGACCGAACGGATGCGGAGGCGAACTTTCCGGTCGGAACGTGGAATGCGTTGCAAGGCGCACAATGATGGGCGGTGCGTGGAGACCCAGAAGCGACGATGTTTACCTCTAGCTGTTTTTTGAGGCGACCCGCGACAGCCGTAGTCAACTGGAACCGGAAGTCGATGCCATTATCTGCCTTCACAAAGACGAAGTCAGCGTACACCCAGGAGGACCTCATCATAAGAAAATAACAGAAAATAACAGAAAATTCAGCCATGCACAGCCCCTCTTACCCGCAAACGGTGCAGCCCGTCTCCTGACGAAGGGTTCCTGCACCAATGGGGGCAACCCCACGGTGAGCTCATGCTTCGCCCACACGGACGCGGCCTGTAATATCACAGGCGTTCCCGAACAGACACCTGGGTAGGCTCGCGCGCGGACAATGCAGCACGCCATGCTCCAGCTTAGGGCTAGAATCGAGAGGGAGAGATATCCGGACGCGCGCTAGCGACGCAAAGGTCGTGTATGCGAAGCGGGCGATAGGGCCATGCGTGGAACAACCGGGGACAATGAGAAGTGCAAGACACGTAACGTACCTCCGAGTAGGCATCCATATATGAGTCTACTTGGGTTATTCACGATGGGCGCCGAATACCTGCGTGGAGTGGCAATAAGTAAAGGAATACAGCAAGAGAACTGAAGATAGGAAAGTGGAGGCCCCTCATACTTGTCGACAAGCCAGCACACGACTTTAATGACCTGCGCACGGTCACACTGAAGCGAGTTCTCAACTCGCTTCATAAGCGGCGCGTTCTTTGCAGATCGCGCCACCAACGCCGGTGCAGAGAGCTGCGAGCGACTACTCGCAGGGTGCCCGGCTCAAACGGCCGGTGGACTTGTCCACCGGCCGGGGTCCTCGCGATCTTGTCGCCGGGACCTACGCTGTCGTGCGCTGGAGTCGCTGGGAAGGATGCATACCATCCAACCCGCCGCAGAGACCGTGAAAGACCACCGCGAATCAAGCGATAGGGCTACATGCAGGAGGGTTGGGGAAGGAAACTGGTGCGATGGACGTACAAGTGCTCCCATCAAAACAAGCGACGATTTTGAGGATATTGTGCTTGTGGGCCGTTACCGATGTCCGGGCGAGTGGTGCTCATGTTGATATTAATGCTTGCGGCATGGTAGGAGGCAGAGAAAGACGAGATGACATGGGAAATAGCCTCAGAGTAGGCTCGACGTTATGTATGAGTACGAACGACTTCACGGTGCTGCGGCAGTCTGGAGCTGTTTAGGGACGTTTGGCGCCCATCATGACGTAATTGAACGAAACGCGCAGCATCATTTGTGTGCGGCGGCCGTAACAGTGCAGTGATCCTTATACAAGAACCGCTATGTTGACGAGGGGCCTCCCAGGTGGTAGGCTTTTTCAGCCTCTTACATGGTGCTGATGTCTATCTTACCTCCGTAGATGAAAAGAGCTCAGTACGACGGTTTACTTACTAGGCGCCGCCGCATTGGGGCCAACGCGATAACTAAGTTGATGCAAGACTCCGGGGCCATGCTGTCTTCTTCGAGCGCCATACCGCCATCGCTGCAATTCTGTGTGGTGTGTTGTGGTACGTAGTCGGGATATCCAGTACTTGCGCCACTCCTCGCGTGACTCATACACGTCCAAGTAAGTCATCACAAGCCCGTGGCACTTGTCTGTATATTGACACGGCAACGACGGGAACGTCGCCACAATACGACGCCTCTTTCTTGTTATCAGCGTTTCAGGCCTATCCAGATACACAGCACACACCACGAGGCCGCTCTTTCGTATAAGAAGCCTGCATCTGATACCGGCTAAGCTCACCCACCACCTGGCATCCCCTCCGTCAGCCACCATGGTCCAGACCGAGCTCCCGCCTCCCTGCCAGGTCAAGCTCACCGCCACCTCTAGCCCGTTCTCAGCTTTGCCCTACGGAGAATCGTACCCCAGTTCGCCCAACTGGGACTTTCCTTCCGCCACAGGACCAGGCCTCGCGACCCGGGGAAGCAGTACTGGCTTGGGCCGGGTCCATACCGAGCGCCGTTACGGCTGTTACTGCAGCATCCCCCTCATCCATCTGGGGAACAGCAGGGCCTCGGATGTCTGCACCGCCATCCTCTCGGCATTCGTATACTCGTTCGTCGCAAGCATTGTGTTCTTCGCGGTCGGCCACGCCGTCTTCGCGTACGGGGAGGAACTCGGTCGCCACGTCCTCACGCGCACCATGGTCGCCGGGCTTGCCGCCGGCTGTGCGGTACTCGCGGTGCTCGTTGGGACCGCTTGCGTTGTCGCCAACCAGCTGCTCGCCCGGCCCACAACTGATATCGGTCCTGTGGCGTTGACCTTGATTGCTGAGGTCGGAGGCGGGGCAGGAGCTGCGGTTGCCGAGATCATGCGCCCTGACCCCGGCTTAGGTCCTGTCTGGAAGGTGGTGCTGACCGGGATGGGTGGCGCTGTCGTGCTTGCAGTCGCGTGTCTTGCATTGGTGTTGCCGTTCGTGGTGTGCGTCTGGTTCGTGACGTCCGTTTGGTTGCCAGTGCGTGTACGTAGATAAGTAGATCGATAGAACCTAAGAGCAGGACGATTGTCCGGAGTGACAATATGTTCATGATTTACGCTGTGTCCTGCCCTCGTGCACTTCTAACGATCTGTCGCGGACTGCGTAAAGTTGAATCTCCGAACGGCGCGGAGTTAGAGGTGGGGCAAAGAGGCGCGCGCCTGTCCTCTGCGGCCCTGATTCGAAAAACCTCTCTGAGTAGACGAGCTGTTCCTTGCTGGCAGCTGCTCGATTTGAAGACCTTATAACTGCAATGTCTAATCAGACAATTCTCAACTTTGCTGAAGTGCATATCATGCACCATGCCATCAGATCAAGATGTGTACACCGTCCACTTAGTATGTTTGTGAGTCCTCTCGCTGATCGGCGCCTCTTAGTGTCGCCAGCACTAGTACTGACCGGGGACGTCTTCCTAGTAGCCGCTCCGCCCGTATGTTGAGCGGTCAGCGTTGTAGTGCGTGTAGCATCTACGGATGCTGGGCAGGTCAATCGATAGAGTTTATATACCTGCCCCGCCGCGTTATTTGGATGCTCCTTGCAGACGTACGTTTGCAACATCGCCGGTAGTCCAATATCTCGAGCCTGACAGTATGATCCGAAGCAGCGCCATGAACAAAACGTTGTGTCCCCAAAACGCGGGAGCCGATTCTGGTCAATCCGATTGTCTTGACGCCGGCTTCATGCCTGTCGTCTTTCGGCGTTCTCCGATCTCTTCTGCGTCCTCCCCCCATTCTCCTCGACCTCTCCAATGTCCCAACGTAGAGGAGCCTGCAGGTCCTACAGCACCCCTCAAGGGTGCCGCTTCGGAAATAGGTGCAAGTTCTCGCACGACAGAGGCACCCCGCCCGCCGCTAGAGGCGGCGGCCCGTCGACCCCAGCACGGAGCCGCTCTCAAACTTGAACCCCCGCCTCGCCCGGCGCTTCTCCCCGCTCTCCCGCCAGTCTCGCAGCGTCGGGCGTGCCCCGAAACACTTGCCAGTTCTTCTGGACGACCGGAGACTGCTCGCGGGGCTTCGAGTGCTCCTTCCGGCACGTGAGGCAGACGACCCCCGCTGGCCCGGCACCGGCGGCAGCAGAAAGTGGTGCTGCGGTAGTCGACCAGGAGGATTCCTCGCCCGACTTTTTCTCACCGGAGGGCCTCGCGATTGGCGCTGGGTCCGTGCGCGACCAGAAGCATTCGTTCAACCCTGGGGAGGTGCACAACCATCTCAAAGAGTTCACTCGAGACAACTACCTTTTCGAGAGCCCTGCGCAGGTCCAAGGATTTGTTAGGGTGTTAGCGAGCGTGAACGATAGAAACAAGTCATGGGTGCGTCTCGTCCACTTTCGACGGCTCGAACGTGGAAGTTGAGCTACCCTCGTCCGCTAGAACACCGAGAACGCACAAGAGTTCTTAGACGTCGTTGTGAAGGTGCGCGTACTATCCATCACCTTGCCCTCGTCCTCCAACATCTCGTGCCCAGGGAAACACTCTGAGCCGCATTGGAGACGTACTCCGTTTTGAGCCCGTCAATGTATCTGTTGGTTTCAACGGCAAAGTGCTGTCCTTCCAGCGAAGTTATTTCCCCCTTTTCCAATTCTTCTCCTCGGACCTCATTCTAAAATCCACGCTACACAAGAACATCAAGTACGTCCTCTTCTTATGCGTTGAGCCTTCCTGCTGAAGTCTCCTTCAGCCTCCTATACGCAATCATCAAGAACAATCACGAGCACGTCTTCTCCACCCTTCGCAAATGTTTGGAAGCTGTGATGCGGAACTGGTCATGGAAGGATCAGACCCCAGACCTCTCCCTGGCTCTCCAGAACTCCCTAGACGGTGTGACGGCGTTTAGAACGTTATCCATCGCATTCATCCAGTGAGTTCTACGTCTGTCCACATTACCACAATGTTGACCTAATTGATCGATCCAGATATTTCAATCGATACAATGACGTTATCCGAAACGACAAGGATACACAGCGATTCATCGAAGACTTCGCGAGGTGGTTCGAAATATGGGCGGCGGACGTATCTGCCATCACCCCGCATTTTGATGACCCCGTCACTACCGTGTCAGAGCGCAACCGCAACCTCGCGATCAACCACATCCGCGGGGAGGTCGAACGGCTCCTCGCCATCATCGAGCGTGAGACTGGCGTCGTACGCCGCATCACCAACGGACCGACTAAGTCCGCAGTTACTGCCCAGCAGCGTAGTCAGGCTCGTATTGCCCAGCTCGCACAGACGTACGTCCCCCCGGGCACTCTCCGTACCGATGGACGCCGACACGACAACGACCACGCGAGTATCTCGGAGATTCGTATTGCGCCCACGCATCAGGAGATCTTCTCACCCGTCGCGCCGTACTTGCCCGTCTTCTGCGGGGATGCGCCTCACCACTTGCCCGCGAACTCAATGCAACGTCACCTCGACATCCAATTCCGTCTCCTTCGCGAGGAACTCATGTACGTCCTGTTGATTTCCCTTGCTGTTTACTCTTTCATATTTTCATTCGCAGCTCAACGACACGCGCTTCTCTCAACGTCCTCCACGACGATCTCACAAAGATGTGGAGCGGTCGCCAAAAGAAAAATGGGAAGACCCAGCTCGAGAAAGTTCTTGCCAACAAAGGGGGCACGTACCGCACCTCCGGTTACGACTCCGTCTTCTTCCGGCTCTACACCAACGCCGAGTTCGTCGCAGGCCCACCAGAGGCCAAGCGCCGCGGCGTCACCGTCGCGCTCGCGCTCGACGCGCCGCCGGGCGGTGCCGCGCGCGACAAAGATGCGAAGAAGCGTGTCGCGTACTGGGAGCACGCACGCCAGCTTCAAGGCGCGAGCCTCGTCGCTCTTGTTGTTGTCTCCCATCAGCAAAATCGCACCCTAGCTTCGGGAGCTTCTGGGACGTCCCGAAGCTCCCGAAGCTCCCGTAAGCTAGAAGCTCGGAGAGCTTGTCGAAGCCATGTCAGATCCTTTTGTAAGTACCTCGCACTTGCAGAAGTTTCCGTGCTTCCGAAAGCATTCCTACAAGCTCGAGAACATATGTTAGAAGCTGTGTAGAAGCACTCGGCGATGCGCACATAGAATATGATATCCGTCATGCAGACAGCGTTCACGCAGTAAAATCGCGTGAGAGGGGGTTGTTCTATTCGGGGGAGAGATATACAATGAATGGTTCGCGATTCTACTCGTCGGCTGCACACATGATATCATCGCCGCTGTCCTCAGCGTCTGCATTACCATCCGGCTCGCCGTTCCCAGGCTCTACGAAGTGTTGCGTGACCCTCTTCCTCTTCTTCACAGCACGGCTCCTCGCGATGATGGTGGCGGCATCGAGCAGCCTCACTATCGTTATTGCATTATTCACGAGCGGGCTCGCTCTCCTGCCTTGTAAGGAAACAGTAATGCATTATCGTGCGCGATGCACGCGAGGCGGAACCCCGGCCGTTCGGCACGCGGGCCAACTTACACGCAAAGTCCGGTCCAGGCACGCACCGCGCGCCGCGGGCTGTGGCGCCGCAGGCGCCCACGCGCCCTAAGTCAGTGTACCGCTCCAGTCTCCTTGTCCCTAGCTAGCAGAGTGCCGCCTCGAGAGACGTACGAAGTCAGAGCCTGCAGGCTTCACACTACAATAGTGCATCCAGTGAGGGCGTCATTAGGGAGGGGTCTTACCTCCAACGTCCCCCTCGTCGACCGCCGCGCAGTACGCGCGATTGGAGACCGCAGATCGTTATCAGCCGCTCCTAGCCGCTCCAGCTTAGGCACCGACGACCGGGTCCGGCATCCGCTATCTCCAACGGGCCAATGTAACGCGCGTGCGTGCTAATCACTAGACCGCGGTGGCATACGTCCAGAATAGGCACGAAGTATACTCGACGCCGTAGCCAAGGACTCCGTGGCACCCCTCCGAAGTGCACGTCGTAGATTGCGGTGCCGCGCGCACCGTGGGGGTATTGATAGATGCCGCGCTATGTCGCGCTATGTATATACAATATCTTTTTAATATAACGGGGAGCTCCTTCTTCTACGAGCCCTAGAGGTTCTCTTTGAAGATGCCGGACTTGTGTAAGTCGCGCCGAATGCTGCCAAACGGGTGAACACGCCATCGAACACGATTGAATGAAAGACTTACTCCTTGACGCTCTGTTCGTCGACCTTTCTGCCGGAGTGCTGGAAGCCGACCGCCACGGTGAGCGCGGTAGTGCAAAGGGGACACAGAGAACGCGATGTGGAGATAGAGACTCACCTGGTGCCACGACACGCTCTTGGTTCCCGCCTTGTACTTCATGCCGCTCCCAATCTTCGACTTCTCCCAGCCCAGACCGGTCCCAAACGCCTTTCTACGCGTGAGTACGTGACCGAACACTTCGTGTATACACTTACATCGTGAACCTCCTTCCATTTCAGGTTCGCGCTGGTCCCCTTGTCGCCGAGAATGGCGAGCAAGGTCTGGATGCGTTCAGCGACGTTCTTCACGGGGCATAGGACCATGCATCACTCACCTGACGGTGCACTTCAACCAGACGCTCTCCATCCATCTTCGTGAAGGCTGGCCGCAATTAACGCGTTGGAGGATAGTTGCTGCAGGAGTATCCTGCCAGAGAGGAGTTTCAGCCGGGTGACGGAGAGGACTAGGAGAACGAGCGCGCGAGCGCGAAGGACGAGGAAGAGGACTAGTGAGACAGAGATGAGACAGAGATAACGCGCGCGATGTGAGTATGGCCCACGTACGCAAGACCGCGGATGACGAGAGGCAGGCGGAACGGTGCGCCAAGTTCGACGGTAGACGAGCGCTCGCCGACGGAAGCGGTGGCGCGCAAGCGCTGCTCTTGCGTGACTTCAACGGCGGAACGTCGAAGTCGCGCAAGACTCGGTTGTGGAGGGCGATACCTGCGCGGACGTCAATGACCCTGTCGTTCAGAGAGGGAGAGCACAGGTCGGACAATACGGGTTGCGCGTACAGGGCGCCCTCCTTATGAGCAGTGCCTATGTCGTCCTTGCCCGAGTACGTGCGGCAGCAAAGGTACCATACGCTTACAACTGCTTTGAGGGACCACCGCCTGACAAGCTAGGATAAGGGTGGGCACCTCGTCATTATCGTGGGCAACTCACCAGTGAGGTTGGTGGGGTTGGGCGTCGGCTTGCGCGTCGACAGGCCGGCCCCACTGTTGGTATACTTCGGAGTGCGTCAACACTGCCATGAAAGCAAACGTGCTCTGCTGTGGGGTGCGCACGCACGAATGACGCACGGCCGTATCGTCGCAAGTGATGTACCCATTCAATAGCTACTAATTTCTACCTACGAGGTGCGCGACGCAGTGTGCCGCGTGGAGACCTACGACGCTACCCAGAACAAGTCACCATACCTCTCCTGATCTCGCTCTCGAGCATCCCGCGCCCCCCGCTGCTCTAGCTCAACTCGGATGGCTGAACTGTGTTCACGGTCAGCTCTCTCGCCGTCTATCTATTCACGCACAACTTACGGAGGATTGGAACAGTAGGGAGGGGCGACTTGCCCGCACTGAGCGCGAAAGAGCCGGGAGGTTGATTCAGCCAGATCTGAAGGTTTGGTCATCAGCGTACGCTCCTGGAGCATCTTCCCACTCCCGCGCGACTCACTCATGACGACGGCAAGGGAACACGTGTGCATCTCCGCATGCACGCTGTACTTTTGGTGACGGCGCGGGACGATGAACGGTCCCGTGCACGTCGGGACATGTCGTTTGAGGGCGCTTCGCGGGCAGCTTTGGGCACGCGAAGTTGGTATTAATGTCCGGCTGCGACGAGCGCGCGCGTCAGATACAAGGACCACCGACGAAGAGAACATGCACGCACTAGAGTCGAGCGCGAGGACGAGTCAGTGCTGACTGAGGGACGTTGTCGCTGCCCAAGCGTTCAGCCTCAATGCGCGTGCACCACGCAAGCTAGGAAGACGTACGATAGTGGGGAGATGATGGGACGGAGGCGCGGTCGCTTATAGAAGGACGGATTCACTGGGGACACTCAGTCAGCTCATGAATGCGTGAACGGCGAGATCAGTACCCACCACAAGACACATGTTTCTAAGATTTTATGTTTCGTTCTTTTTATGGGTTAACGTTCTAACAGAAGACGGTCTCAGCTCAGGCAATCTCTGGCCACGCGCGAGACTCACATTTTCGTTCTTTTTATGGGTTTTCGTGATGGATCTACCAGACGACGCGTTCAGCTCTGGTAGCCTCTGGCCACGCGCGACACTCACAGAGAAGAAGATGCAGGCGGTATCCACGGGTGCAACCACATGGTCCGCCATTGATACGAAGAACAGCTAGGGGTAGGGATGATAGTGAGCCTGGGTAACGGCGACGCTCTCGAAGCGGACGTACAATGAGATAAGATGGTGTTTTCGCTGCTCTCGACGTCCGACGTCACATAGGCTTCGACAACTGGTTTATGATGTCGTAGAAGCCCACGCACGGCGGGGGTGGGTGCTCCCCATCGAGCGGCCCCAGGCGAAACAGCAACTGACGTCGCTCCCCCGTGTTGACTTCGAACTGGTCGTCCAGCCGCGCGGGCCTCCAGCAGCATCTAACGAAGTCCCAGAAGTGACAAACCATGTCCAAAGCCCCCACCAGGCGTTGCGAAACGACTTCATGCGACCACGGGATCAGCCACCCCACTGGTGCGCGACAACCCAGATGGAACGTGATGCGCTCCTCTTCTCCCTACGTGTTGCCGACGCGTCAGCGCCGTTGCGTAAGAACCGTGCAAGACATTCCCGCATACCTCTTCCCAGACGTGAATTTCGCAGATGAAGTGTCTCTCTTCCAAGATGTCCCTTGCCCCGGGCACCGTAGGCACGTCCCAGAAGTTCTCACGTGGCGGGTGCTCCTCGTTCGCGGGCTCGCCCTCCTCGCTCGTCCCTCCCACGTCCTCCGAGGCATCAGCTACGCTGGGCGGCGCCGGAGCGTCTGGAGGACGCGACGGCGCGTCCGTCGCGACATCGTCCGTGTCAGGCCGTTCTGGTGCTGGCCTGCTATCTTCAGCCACCGGCGTCCCGTCCTCGCGCGGCACGCCAGCATCCACACCGTTTCCGTCTCCCTCTCCACCGTTTCCGTCGCCCTCCGCGGTGGGTTGAGGCTCGTGAATGGCGCCTCCCTGGGTGCCGTTGCTCGTACCAACAGCCCCCGCCAACGAGTCAGCCGGCGGGACTTCGGACGCTTCCTCCCGCGACTCCCTGTTAGCGCTAGCGTCAGCCGCGCGCGCCGCTGCCGCCGCCGCCTCTCGGGCTAGGAGTTCCCGAGCACACCGCTGCACGTACTCTGCATCCCTCTGCGCACGAAGCGCCCGGCGACTGCGCATGTGCTCGAGCGGGCCAACGTAGTTCGACAGGGCGAGGTGATATAGCGGCGGTTGGATTTGCTTCTTGATGTGATCCGGAAGGGACGCGATGTCGATTCGCGTCTCCTCAGGCGGGGCCGCGGGAGCTGCGAGGTGCAGGTTAGCGGTCGAAGGAGCCACGTTAAGGATGAACACGCTCACGCGCGGCGTCAGTCGAGGGCACGCAGGCAGGATCTGAGCCGGCTTCGTCGACGGAGACAGGTCTGCCCGTGGAAGATGAGTCCCGTCGATCTCCTGGGTGTGTAATCCCCATCAGTTTCACCTCTATCACTACTAGAAACGCGTGTACTCACCGTCTGCATTGGACGACGACGAGTGCTCCGTGGTCGCGCTCGTCTCCGCGTTCGCCTTGGGTTGGCCGTCCGTGGGAGCAGAGGGCGCTGAAGCTGCGATGCATTAGACGATTTCTAGCTCGTAGAGTGGACGAGGGCTCTCACCAGGAAGGCGGTTCGAGGCTGACGTCGCCGGGGACGCTCGCGTCTCGTTCGAGGCGAGCGCGTTCGTGCACGAACTGGACGTACGGGGCATCGGCACGCGAACTGGTCCGAAAACGTCCTCGCGTGGACTCGCGCGAGGATTACCCTCTGGCACGCTCGGGGCGCGCGGCGTGACCGCGGCCGGGGCGGCACGCGCGCCTCGCGCGTCCTGTTCGCCCTCCTTGGACTCCTGGTTGGCGCGCGGTTTCTTGGCCGGCGGCGCAGCGTCGTGGCCTTCATCCGACAATGTCAAGTCGATGTCAACCGTCGTGATGCGTGTGCGTTTGGGTGCGCGAGGATGTTGTGGCGCGCGCGATCCGCGGTTCGGCGTCCTAGTCTCTTCGCGGAGACGCCCCGCCTCAGCGGCACACCCAGGCTTCGCGGGAGGCGCTCGCTTCTTCGCAGGCGGTGGGCGACGCTCCTCGTCTGTCGCGCTACTGGCACTCTGCGCGTGGGTCGCGCGCTCGCGCTTTGCTGCTGCTGGCACCGCCTCTTCGTCTGGGTTCGTCGGGTCGATGACGTCGGTGCGCGCGCGCGGCGTCGCGGGTGCGCCTCGCTGGTTCGCCGGAACCCCGATGGCTTCGGGCAGGGACGTGTTCGCGGTCCCGCGCGGCTTCCGATTCACAACTGGCGGACGGGGGGGAAGGTCGCTGCTGGCGCGGGGGCGATTCGGTACAGGACGCCCGCGAGTCTGAGGCCGAGGTTCGTCGGAATCGGAGGAAACGTTGATGATGACTACTTCGCTCTGCGGGCGCGCGCGCTGTGGTCGAGTATTGGTAGGGCGGGCAGGCGGGGCCGAAGCGGGGATCGCGCGTCCTCCCTCGTCCGAAGAGCTGCTTAGCACGAGTTCATCTCCGTTGTCAGGCGCGCTGCGACGTCGAGCAAGCGCAGGGCGGGGGTGAGGCGGGGGCGCGGGAGCTTCAGAGTCGGATGAGCTCGTGAGACTTATGAGGTCGGCGCCCGCGCTCCCAACTTGTGGTCCTGGGACAGCAGGCGGAGGCGGCAGGTCGACAGCGTTCGACGTAGCCACGTTCTGCGTGTCCCCGGGAGCTGCCTCTTCCCGCTGATACAACTCGTCCATCTCCCGCGCCATCTGATCAAAACTCTCATTGAATTCGTCGAAGATGGGATCTGAAAACGCCTGTGGAAGAGGCGAGTTGGGACTCCGGCCTCGCTGCGCGCGCGCCGTCAGATAAAGTACCAGGTCACGAAATTTTGGGCTCTCACCCCGCTGGACGTGTCGTCTTCGGATGAGTCCGTCGTTCGCGCGCGCTGCTTGCCCTTTCCCTTGTATTTCGGGGATTTCTTCGCCCGCCCCTTGCCCTTTTCCTTCGACGTCTTTTCCGGTCGTCCGCGCGGCGGGGGCGGGGGGCTCGACGGCGGCAAAGGCGACTCGATGCGCCTCTGACGCCGCGAGCTAGGACCCTGCGCGAGCGTGTCAGCAAGATCGCCCATGATATCATACGCGTACTTACTGCGGCGAGCCCCACTTCCCTCGCGAAGTCGAGGTCGGCCTCCTCTTGCAGGTCTTGAGCAAGAGCGTCATCCGCAGTCATGTCCTGCCAGCTCGGGGGCGGCATGGGAAAAGGCCGGCCGCGATACTGTGATGCTGATGCGGGCGAGCTCTGAAGGAAACTCGTTAGTCGTACTCGCGGACGGGACGAACAATACGACGTGACTTGCCCCGAGTAGACCGTGCGGCTGCGTGTCGCGCTCGCCCTTGTAATATCGATCCAGCTCCAAGGCCAGAGCGCCGTCGCTCTCCAACTGGCCCGCCGAGGTGCTAGTGTATTGCGTACCGCCAGAGTTAGGTGTGGAGAACGTCGTACCACCAGAGCTAGGCGTGGACAACGTCGCGCTCGAGGACGCACGGGCGGGGGCAGTCTGCAGACCAAGGATGTTAGCGAGCGGCTCTCTTTCATGGCCGTCGGCCGGTCACGTACCGACACGGGTTGCCTACTAGACGTCGTCGATGCGCGTGGGCGACCGCGCCCTCTCGAAGGCGCGGTCATCGGCGAACTCCCACTGGTTGACGCGCGTGGTCGACCGCGCCCTCTCGAAGGCGTCGTCATCGGCGAACTCCCACTGGTTGTCATCTCCGACCCCGTCGACGTCTGAGAGAGCTTCCCGGCGCGGCGCTTCGGCAACAACTTGTACGCATGGTCTCTCAGATACTCGGTAACCGCATCGAGATATCTTGGGTGCCGGTGTAGAAGATTTTTGGGATAGAAGACCCTGTGTCCTTTGGGCCTCTTCTCGCCGTCCAAACACTGCAATTGAGGTTGAGTCACACCGCTGCGCGAGGACAGAGCACAGACGGCTTACAGCGTAAAATCCTTCAAGTAGCTGACCGTCCTGCTTGAAGGATAACCTAAACCGCTCGTAGCGAACATATTCGCGGCACTTCTCACAATATACATGGGATGTATATTCGACGTTAACTAGCCCTAGGCAGAAGAGGAGATAGTCGTATTCGTATGTCTTGACCGGAAGTGGGCGACCGTAGGGGTCGGTGTGAACGATTGGCGCAGGTTCCTCGGCGTCGTCGTCCGTCGCGCCCGGCTCGGGCGGATCGTCAGACGCTTTCGGACGTGTCTTTGGCTTCTTCCCCATGCGAGACGTACAACTACGAGCGATGTTAGAGAACGGAACCGAAAGGTGATGGGAGGACGTACGGACGAGGTGACGGTGCGGCGACGGGGGATGGGAGGAGCCGGGAGGTATCACGACGGCCTCCGCACACTTGAACGTCTTTGAGCGCGCCCTCTTCCGGACTAACGGTTCGCTCTCGTCGCCCATTTTGCAGTGTCGATGAACAATCTCGATACGTGTTCTACGCGGAAAACTTTGGGTTTGCCCAAACGTTTCAATTTTCCACCGCCATTTCCGCCACGTAAGGCACCATACACGCCGGTTGCGAAAGGCCGCCTGCTCCAACTACTGCCCCGTCGTTGAGCCCGCGGTCTCTTACTTTTCCCGCCTATTTGCCTTTTCTTTTTTACGGCGCCATTCTACTCTTGTCCCCTCACCGTCACCGGACGTACACCCGGCTGCTCGGTCAGCCCTCGCCTGAGGACCCTCACTCTTCGCCCCGTTTCTTCTTCCTTTTCTCTCGAGCTTCATTCCACTCCTGCCCCTTCTCCGTCATTGTCCGCTTCCGCGCAGTCCGGCCTAGTCCCACCGCTGATGTGGACGGTGCTCCGTCGGCCACTCCGGGACCCTCCGTGGCACCTCGAGGCCCCGAGGCTACCGATTGCACTAAGTTTCGTACTCGCGGATTCACAGCCCGAGGCTTCGGTGGAACCTTTGAGACGACGCTAGCGCTGCACGCACGCCGAAAATCAGTCCCGCTCGAGTGCAAACGGAATGTTATGCTCTACCTCGGCCCTTTGGTCTTGACCTTTTTCCCGTTTCCTTTTCCTTTGCCGGCAGAAGTCTTTTTCTTAACTCCGGTGATTCCAGTGCCCGAACTCCTGTTCATCGTTAGACGCGATCAGGCTAGATTCTCGCGCAAGCACTTACAACTCCAGGCGCGGCACGAGCGTCGTGATCGGCGCGCTCGAAATACCAACAGCGTCCGCCAGGACGGGTGCATGGGAGGACTCCCCTTCGTCGGCCAGTGGCAAAGCCATGTGGGTAAGAGCGGCAGCTGGTTCGCCCCGATCGGGCCGTCCGGGCTCACTCTCGCCCATGCTGGGCGCTTCGACGTCGATCGTGTTTCGGTCTGGTTCGAAATCCAAGAGGACCTCGGATGTCTTTGGCGAGCTGGCTTCACCATTCACGTCTGAACCCGAGATGGCTTAGCAAACCGCCGGCACGAACTGACATCACAGCTTACTTTTGCTTTCCTCATGGCCAATGGCGGTCGGCGACTCGCGAACGGCGTCGCCGTCTGGGTCCAGAACGTGCGGAATGGACGGCGCGGTCTGACCAATAGGGACCATGCCCGTTCGTGTACCCGCCGGCGGCGGCGGCGGCGGCGGCGGCGGCGGCAGAGGCAGCAGCGGTGCCGAAATGGCGGTAGATCTCGCAGAGGCAACCGGCAAGGTATCCCGTTGAGGTGCAGCCACAAGCGCACTCCCGGTGAGCTCCTCGTCTGGGCTTGTCAGACGAGCAGGCGGGTTAGACGAGTTCATCTCTGGCGGCGCCCCGGCAGGAGCACCGCCCACAGGTCCTTCGAAGGTCGATGCTGTTGCAAATGCCGGAGGGACTTCAGGCATTTGCGAGGACGCGATATCGGAGTCGTAATTCGCGGGCAGAATAGATGAGGGCGCATCTTGTGAAGGACCGGTGTTAATCCTGCGGCAAAGCCTGGGCAACCGGAATGTGGCGCTCACCGGGTTGAGGGATATTTTGAATGCCCCCCGAGGTGCTCGGTTCCTGGGACGATAAACGGCGAGCGGGCGCTGCGTGAAAACAATTAATTTGGCCGGCCGCCAACAAAATACCACACTTACCGTCGAAGACGTCATACATCCACTTCCTGAAGGATTGCTCGATGTACGCCCGAGTTGTGCCCAAGTCCTGGGCGAGCCGGTCAGGGAAAGTGATGTTGCTCTGATCAGTCCCGGTCGCACAGCTGATAGTGACGCGTTAGCGTCACGCTCCGACCATGAACCGTGTCTGACATACTCATGAGTGGTCAGTCGCTGCCGCGCGTCCAGGCCGCCGAGAATAGACCACCCGGCCCATCCAGAGGTCCTCCCCCAGCCCTCCATCGTCGTGTTGATTAACTTGGGCATTTGCGCCGCGGTCCTGGCATCGTTCGTTAGAAACGCGTCCTCCCGGAGCCTGGCTACGTACCTCGCGCGGTCGGCTTCCTGGGGGCGATCAGCCTCGCGCTCGCGACGTCTACTCTGGGCTTCTTCGGCGTAACGAGCCTTCAGTGCTGGAGCCATTTCCTTCCAAGTCCGGGCCATATGCCGGTTGTACTCCCCGATGTAAGCTGGACCAGATGGGGCGCTGTGGTGAGAGACGTCTGCCTTGAATATGTTGAAAGCGTTGGGTGTGTTGCCCACGGGGCGAGGCGCTTCCGCCTGTTTGGTGTCTGGCGCGTTCGCCTGCTGGTTCGCGCTGTTGCGTTCTTTCTTGTTTTTCTCGAGCCAAAGGCTGTAGATACGCTATATGACCAAAACACATGAGTTTCGGCCCTAGCGGACGCGAGCCACGTACATAGTATATTTTGCTCAACCTCTCATCGCGATCTTCCTCCGTCTCTTGTTCCATTTTGTGGGACAACTTGTGAATTGCACGTCGCGCCTCTCGCCGTTTCTGGAACTCCTCGTCGCTTTCGCCTGGTAGGCAGCCATCGAACAAGCCGCTTTCACGATACTTCTGTGTCACGTATCTGGCCGCTTCGGCGCCGCTCTTCTGCAACAACTTGAGGACCTCGGGGTCGTTCCAGAAGGAGTCGATGAATTCGCGCTCGTCATCGCGAACAACAGCCTTGCCCATGGGTGGTAGCGAGTGAACTTGGGGAAGAGCAGAGCTCCTGGGTCGTGGCCGTCCGCGGTGTTCGACGGGGGCGGCGCCTCCTTGTGGCCGCGCCAGCAGCGTATCAGAGCCTCTACCAGGATTGATGGCGGACTTGTTTGCCGTCCGGAGGTCGGTGGCATTTCGTCCTGGTATGCGCAAGTACCGTATATCCGGGAGCGCGCACACGCGCATCGTTCGAGCGAGAAATCAGTTATTACAATGTTCTACATACTACAGGCCAGAAGGCGGCGCACGGGGAGGCAGAATCCAGGAGTTTGTGAGAGGGCGACGAGCCGCGCTTGCCCCTACGGCCGCGTCTCGCTCGAAGCAGGGAGTGGCATGCGTACGGGGGCGATGGGAAGCCGCTGGAAGATATTAACGAAATTCCGCACATAAAAGATCACCGCGACGCGCTGCATAGTGTCGTACGTGACCCCATCGCAGGTGAGCACCAAGTCCGCGTCGAGAGACCGCGGACAGTCCGGCCATGCACGGAGGAGGAGGATGAACGCGCGAAGGCTTGGGCGCGATGCCTCCCAGCCCTCTTCGGCGGACGCGTGCCAACACCACACGACACCGCCATCCTCGGGGCAAACGGTCAGTCCTGAGCGAGCGGATCCCCAAACACGCGCCGCAAGAGCCTCGCGCTCCCATCTAGCCGTCTCCGTCCAAGACTGCGTCTCCATGATAGCAGCGTCCAAGGCAAGCAGCTCACAGCGGAAGTTCGTCTCGTAGATCTGCCAGATGAGACGGGCCCGGATCAACGTATCTTGCGCGACCTCCTCGAGCGGGACGGGCCGATCGTGAAACAGGGGGCGAGCCGAAGGGGAATACGGAGCTAAGTTCCCACCACGAGCGAAGAGCGCACGGATGGCGTCCCTCTCCTCGCCCCGTACTCGCTTCCGTGACTTTCCAAGGTCGTCCGCTACGGAGGAGTTGCTAACGCTGGGGGGGTGCTCGGAGACGTCGCTCGTCGCGCGGATGGTGTACTCGCCCCAGAGGGCATGCCGCCATTGGGCCATCGTCAGGGGCTGGCCGGCAATCGTACGGTCGAATAGACGCAGGCGGCAGAAGTCTCGAATGGAGATCCAATGGTGAAGGTAACGGGTGACGCGCGAACCGTTGCTTTCATAACCGTCCAGCGCGTCCACAAGCCAGGGGGGCGGAAAGAAGTAGACGGTCTTCTGCGACGGCTGCGGAAGATCGCCCTCCGCGGCCAGCGCGTCGCTCCACGTCGCCGAGTGAGCCATGTTCTTAGAGCGGTAGAACCGTCGAAAGGGATTCCAGTTGAAAGTCGAAGCCGCCCGAGGGGCCGGGTCTTCGATCGCACCCCCGCCACCCTTCTGAGGAGCCCGTTTCGATCGTCGGGTCTGCGCCGGTTTGGGGGCGGGTTTGAGGATGTGGCCGAGAACTGTAGTGTCGCGCGCGTTCCGCACGACGATCGGTTGCGAAGCGCCGAGTCCAGATGAAGACGGGGCCGAGGAAATCAACCGCGGTCTCTTTGCGTCGGGGGCGCCGCCGTCAGAGGATGGTGCCACAACGAGCGGCGGGAGGTGCGTCCCGCACAACTCGTCATGAACCAGGTTCATCATCGCGCGCTGGGCCTGGCCCGGCATGTTGAGGATGCCTGATTGATCACGTGTGGCCAAGGTGAGACGAGGAACCGCAGGCTCTGTGGAGAAGGTGGGCGAGTGGCAGGGGACGACCTCCCATACGACGATGTCCTTCGTGTGAAGACGCTGATGCCAGACTGGAATACCCGCGTAATGCAGTGCCTGCGCCTCTGACGGGAATGACGTATGTGCGCCGAGGACGTCGAGAAGCTCGCCGCGATGATCGCCTTGTGCTTCCATCCGAGGACGCACGACATCTACATAAACCTGAATCCCGACCAACTCTAGCGTCAGGCGAGCTACATGAGCTGCTAAGCCGACGACGGTAGTGCGATTACAAGGGAGGAGGAGAAGGCGATCGAGAGTATGGCGGAGGCAATTAACGAGGAAATCGCAGGCGGGATAGGAGCGATATTTGGTCTTGACACCAACGCATTCCATGGCAGAGACGGCCGCGAGTTCGAGTTCGCGCAACAGATCTTTCTTGAGCCGGCCGTAAAGGAGCGCGCCATGCTCTGAGTCGTCCCAATCGTCCCAGCCCCAAGTCCTCCACAGAATCTCAGTGTCCGGGGCTAGGGCAGAGAAGCGCGAAGGAATGCAGCAGAGATGGGGCGCATCGCGGTCGAACTTCTGCGGCCACTGCGAGTACTCCAGAAGACCCCAACGGCCGTCGCGGTATGTCTCGATGGCAGAGTGGAGAACGGCAAACTTGGGCACCCGCGCCTGGTTGGGGGACGTGAAGATGGAAACGTCCGAAAAGCCTGGGGCAGCGGCGAGAGCTTCGAATGTGTGAATATGTCCAAGACGGGGCCCTGCAACGCGTGGTGAGTTCATGTAGTCGCCAGTCACGTGACGTACTTACGTCGACCTTTGCGGTTGGCACGTAACTCGATGCCGTTGATCATGGGGCTACGGTTGGGCAGATCGACCTCGGGTTCAATCATTACCTGTCAAAGTGACGTGAGCTCAACAGCATAACATGCGAGCTTAAGCACGTACGTGTTACAGCACCGGCGAGTGGGCAACAGATATGTAGAAAGCGATCAAGAGGTTTTGCAGATCTTGCGTTTTTGGGGTCAACTTGCGAACGGTGGAGGGAGCGCAACGTCGAGAACCGGTCAGGCAGCGTCCGAGGCGAGCGAGAACAGGGGTGTTCGAGGGGGCCGCACGCGAGTGGACGTGAGATGAGATCTCGTCCGAGGTACCGCTGTCAGAGGTAGGACGTATATCCTCTCTGAATGGCGGGGCGGGAGTGGGAGGGGCAGAGGGAGCGGCTTGAGGGTGGCGGCTTGAGGAGCAATCCGAGGGGAAGGAGGGACGTGAGACAATGTCTCGTCCAAGTGACCGCGCCCGGAGGAAGGACGTATATCCTCTCCGAGTGGGTGAAAGGGAAGAAGGTGCTCTTGCTGGGGCACTGCGTGGCTTCTGAAAGGAAGTCCAATCACGGGGAGGGGAAGAACTCACCAGTGTTGATGATGTATCCACCACGAACGAGACTGCTCGTAAGGGGCGGATGCGGCCGCTGCTTTTGACGGAGACGCCAGATATGCGAGCTGGCCCAGGGAACAAGAAACGTATGAGGAGGTGGATATGGCGCGAAGAGGGTATGGCGAGGCGTACCTAACGAGTAGCCAATGGGCTGGATGAAGACTTAGCGTTAGAAGGCGATTGCGCTCCCTCGTCGACAAGGCGTGCGAAAGCGATGGCAGTCCCCAGTCACGTGATCGCGTCTGTGGCCTTTTGGCGCTGACGACTTGTCAGACGCGCTCAATGACCAAGTCCTCTGCCTATAGTAGAACCCTCGCCATTATCGCGCACAAACCGTCATCTTAAATTGAACCCGCCATGCAAATCGATGAAGTAAGTACTTTCACTGCGATCCTGGTATAGGCAGAATGGGACACGATGTCACACTGGCTATACGGCCACCGTGGGGCTAGTGTGCGATCCTGCTAACCATGCGACACATGGGGGCCTGGCCGTATCCAGACGTCTCCATGTGTCGCGCGCACCTGCTCGTGCAGTACACGACATATAAGAGACATCATAACGGCGAACGGGCGTCGCGCTTGTCGAAACCTGCACGGTGTCCCATCCAGAGAGGATATACGTCCTTCCTCCGGGTGCGGTGTACTGGACGAGACCTGCTCTCGCGTCCACCCCCTTCCCATAAGTGCAGGCCATGAGAATTCCGATGAATTATCCCGCAAGTGCCCCCTTTACGCCCGCCCTAGACTCTTTCCCCTCAAGGCCACTCCTCGCCCGCCCGCCCCTCGCGCACCCGCCCCTCGCGCACCCGCCCCTCGCGCACCCGCCCCTAGCGCACCCGCCCCTCGCGCGCCCGTCCATCCCTAGCGCGCGGACACACACCCGTGAGTCCTTCCAAGTGTGCGCGACGCGCCTCCCCACGGACCGCGAGACGGTCAAAGTCCAAACATGTCGAGCTGGCCCTATGGAGGACTCAAGTCAGGAACTCGAGCCCCTCAGGCCCTTCGCGTCCCTTGACGTTTGGTCGGAAAGCCTCGATCGGATGTATGAATGCAGCCAGAGAGGCGGTCAATGTGACGTGACAGCGATTGCGATCCTCTGTTCGGCCGGAGTCGGACGTTCGATCCCTCACTGCCCTGGAATCTGTCGATCGGAGCGACCTTGGAGGGCGTCATTGAAAGATGATTTTTGGGGCCCCGCCAAAAGGAGACGCGCCGTCGCGACCCTCCCTCGTCAGAGGAACCAGCCGTCTGCCTTCCCTTCGACCGCTCACCGCCCATTCCTCCCCCAGCTCCGCTCCCCGCGATGAGCGGGCAAAGTCGAAGGCCCGCACCTCAGTCCAATCACCGTCGGAATCCCTGGGCAGCACTGAAAAATGCCGCGCCGCATCGCACAATCCTGGCCACGGCGGCCACCTCCCTCATTCCCTCGTCCACATCGACCGTTCCAGACGTCACGTCCGGCGTTCCGCAAATGGACATGAACGATGAGCAGTCCCTGGACGAAGCCCCGAGACCCTCGACTGCCAGCAATGATCCCGTATGCGGTGCATCACCAACGTCCCAGGAGTCGGAAGAGGACCTCTCGGTATGTGCGAACGTTCTCAGGGAATGGCCGTCCTCTCATGGCGCGTACAGTCCCCCTCAAGCAGAGTACGCTTCTTTTTTCGTCATTGGGCAGCAACCGCGCAAACCGCTCTTCTTGCACGGGAGGCACCTCCGCCGGACCGCGCTCAGTGTGCCGTCTGCTCCCTACCCCTCGGCGACGCGGATCAACCTGTACATCGGTGTTTCGACTGCTACGATCCAGATCTTCTCTGTAAAAGCTGCACGTTGATATTCCACCGACGCAACCCCTTCCATCGCATCGATACGTGGCGACCGGACGCCAGGTTCTGGTCCCGACGTACCTTGGGCAGTCTGGGGCTTCAGATCAACCTCGGTCACGGAGCGATGCCGTGTCCCGCGAACAACAGGCCTAGGGAGATGACCATTGTCCACGAGCATGGGGTGGATGTCGTTCCGGTTCTTTTCTGCCAGTGTCACTTCACGAGCGGACCTCGCGATGGGCAGCGCAAGCAGCCGCCCGAACCCGTTCAACTCGTACAATATGGATTGTGGCCAGGGACCTGGAAACTACCCCAGAGCGCGTACGCCCTGTCGATGCTTCGCGATCATCAGCTACTCGCCCTGCAGTCTCAAATTTCAGCGCACGACTACTGGAACTATCTGAAGCGGACCACAAGCAACGTTTCGCCCGAGAGCGTCCCGGTAAGTAAGAGCAATGTATGCGCGCTCTGTTTTGGCGGCTGACTATCGCGCACAGGATCGTTATCGAGAATTTCTCGTAGCCGCGCGTACATTCTCCTTCACCCGGGCGACGAAGAGAGCGGGAGTTTTGCCCACGCAGCCCCTACCGGCCCGTTCATTGGCTGTGCTGTGTCCGTCTTGCCCTCAACCGAACATCAACATGGACCCACGTTGGCGCGATCGCCCGAGTGCGGATCGGTGCGCGTCTTGCCCTTGCTGCATGTACTCGCGCGCTGACGCTGTGATCAGCTATCTGGACGCGCTCTCATACGCGCTTGACGGCAATTTTCAGCAAACTCAGAAGACCAAGCCCATGGACCCGTTAGATCGCCCATTGACGGAAGGAGCGGCGTACTTCGCTCCGGAGGCAGAGTATGAAGTCTTCCAGAAGCAGCGGCCCAAAGCCAAGCGCAATGTACGTCTTCGCTTTCGACGGTGCGTGCGTGTCGCGCTAATGTGTCATCAGAAAACGACATGCAACGAGTTCGGCGCGATGGGGTACTCGCGATACGGCGGCCGCGTCACAGGGATGGTGGGAATGACCTGCGCGAGACATATGTTTGCAATCGGGAATGGAATTGTCGACATGGATGGAGCGGAGGCGTAAGTGCCCTCGCGCTCTCCTCTGTATCCGCGGCGCTGACAGTGAAGACACAGGTACGCATTCGCAGATTACGCGCAGATGGTAGGGCTCCGCCCGTACCTGTCTCTGCTCATGTTCATCAGCGGCTACGACATCAATTGTCAATATTGTAAGAACTTTCGCAAGCGCCTCAAAAGCATGCAGGCGAAGTTCGAATGGTTGGCCACCAACGCGCCCTGCCTCTGGCCCTTCACGCTCGCCGCCGTCGGCAAGTTTCACTCCGCCGCACATCAGACGTCGTGCCGTTACAAGCACTCTTACAATTACCTTCCTGGAGTGGGCATGACGGACGGCGAGGTCCTGGAGCGCGTATGGTCGATGATGAACAATCTCGCGGCGCGAACGAAGGAGATGATGTCGGGCCACCGGCACGACGTCCTGAACGACGCCTTCGGAGACATGAACGTACGGAAGTTACACGCCACCCGTAAGTAATCCTAGCAGCCGCACTGCAGAGTTCTAATAAGCGCGCGTAGCTCGCGATCTGAGTGATCGTTACACAAACGCGGTCGCGCGATTGAAGGAAGTTCGTACTCAGCTTCGAACCATCGAAGCGATGTACCCCTCCCCGGTGTTGGCAGCCATGCGCGGTCGTGAGAGGCTGTGGGTCAAAAGAGTCGTGCACGTGTGCTTGCACGACGGCATGGAGAATCCGTATGAGCTGAAAGGCGGCGGAGGTAAGCGTAGTCAATCTCTACTCGCGGCATGAGCTCAGTATGATCTCGACAGGGTTGACAACGACGCAGCTACTCGGGCGCATACAGGATCAGCGCGACAAGGACGAAATTAGCCCTACGTCGACGAACGTGATGGAAGGGGTCTATGAAGGTGTACGATTGCAGCACCTTCGGTACGTCCGCGCTCTGTCCGCGCTCTGTCTACACGCTGTCTACCGTTGTGCGGGATAATGACAGCTTTACAGGGAGAAACTGCTCGACGCGCTTGAAGAAGTCGACTTGACGGAAGAAGCAGAGAAAGCTATCGAGAAAGCGCGAGCGACGTTCCTCCAACGTCTCGGTGCATGGTACACCGCGTTCAACATGGTTCTGCAACCGCTTCTTGAGAAGGCGGCTCTGGAAGTCCGGAAGGAGAGCAAACCTGGGGAACTAACGGACGTGTTCCCCCTCCGTTCCACGGTGGCCTCGAAGCCGTCCACCTCGAAGCCGTCCACCTCGAAGTCCTCCACCTCGAAGTCCTCCACTTCGAAGTCCTCCACCTCGCACCCGTCCGCCTCGCACCCGTCCGCCTCGCACCCGTCCACCCCGCACCCGTCCACCTCGCAGTCGCCCCTCCCGAATCCGCCCGCCTCGCACCCGTCCAACCCTGGATCGTTCCCAGGCCAAAACCCTACGCGCCTTTCAGCGCCCGCAGAAGCGTCCGCGGCGACAACGACGCCCGTGGGTGATCCGTCCAAGGCCAAGAAGGGTCGAGGAAAGAAGGCGAAGCCTCGCGCGACCAAGGTAGAACGGACGGACAGCGGATTGCCTCCTGCGCGGAATCCGAAGGGGAAGCCGGCTATGTGGCAGGAGATCTACAACTATCATATCCCTCTCCCTTCTTCCTACGACCGTCGTCTCCTAGCAAAGCCGGTCCTCGCGGAGGCGGTAGCGTGGGAGAAGGAGATTCGCGAGTGCGAGGCCAACGACGCGCTCAACGAGCTGCGGACGAACGTCATCACGACCGAAGTCTTGCGTCTGCAAAAGTTTGAGGCCAGCGGAAAGAGGGCGACACTCAGAGTCGGCAAGAAGCTGGCTTTGAAGAACGAAGACGTAGGTACCGCGGCGAACACGTACCGCCGCGCTCGCGTGGCCCTGGTAGCGCTAGGGATGGGGGACGACAACCCCGCTTACCGTCCGCTGCGCGCGGCGGACTTGAAACCTATGCACCTACAGTCTGGGAAAGATAGTCTGGGCAGCAGCAGCGTGAAAACGTCATGGATTTGGGAGAACCTGACTTTCGCGAACGATAAGGTGGACGCGAAGTACACTTCTTTCTATGACAATGGTGCGTGCGCTGCGAATCTTGCGGCTGGGCGATTACTGACACGCCGAGCAGTTCGACAAGTGTACTGGTTCCGGACGAGCGCGATGGTTGCGCGGTGGACAGAGGAAGTACGCCTCCTGGAAGAGGAGATGCGGCGTTCTGTACGCTTCTTCGGCCACTTCCGCAAGACTTGGACGAAGGATGGCAAGGATCAAGAAGCCAAAGGCGACGCGGCGCGAGCGTCGTATTGCCGCAAGTAAGTTGCGTTCGTGTGTGGTAGAACGGGTGCTTACAGTGAATCAGACAGGCGGATCGTTACGTGCAATTACTGGCTAAATGTCGTGAATATTTCGCCGAGTGGGCGAAGTACATAGTAAGTACTTCCTCCCCGTCACATGGCGTAGGGCTGACAATGACACCTAGCCGGACGACGTATGGCATTCGGCAGAGGAAGGGGAGTTCAGCGTGCCTGAGGCGGACGATGCGGACGAGGCAGATGAGACGGAACGAGGTCAGAGAGATAAACACGGGCATGCTGCACGTATGTTTGTGGCCGCGGACGCCAACGAGGGCCTGGAAGGCGAAGATGATGAAGATGAGGAGGACAGTGAAGACGATGACGACAGCGACGACGACGACGACGAGGAGAGACGTAGGCTAAAGGAGGAGTGGCGGTGGATATAGGTTGAGTAGGTAGTGCCGCTCCGTGCATGCGCGTCGGGTAATAGCGCTCTTGCGTGGAGCTTAATCCTCGCACGTCGAGCTATAGTCCTCGCGCGTCGAGCTAGAGCCCTCGCGCGTCAAGTTCTAGGACACGCATGTCGTGCAACGTTGACCATGTGCTGGATGCCGCGGTGAACGTAGCGTACATCTATGTCTGGTCGAAGTTCATCATGTATAATTGTGCGCAATGCCAAGTGGCCCAAGTACCTTATTGCGCGTGTGCTACGTCGTGCAGGCCATCAGCAATAAATTGCATTGTCTTATTTTACCTTAGCTGACCTTGACAATCTTAACTCCTGTATGAACTTGTCTTAACGAGTCTGAACTCACCTTATCATATCAGGAGTCCGGGAAATTCCTTACCGTACTTACACGTACTTACCGCGCTTAAAATAGGCGCTAAGGGGCGTAAGGGCCGCAAGAGTTTAAGCACCGTAAGAGTTCTGTGCGGGGCACGAGATTGTCATTCATTGCGTAAATGCTACAGCGGATACATCTTAGGGGACATACATGATGGTGAATTACAGATACAGATGGAAATGGACGTATATAATGTGGCGTATGGGGCGATACGAATGGTGAGACGAGCCCCACCTACACGGTGCCACTCGTACACGCTAGGAAGACGGCAGAGAGCATACTTGCGAAGGGAAAATTTGTGGTGAAAGCACGTATACTGCAGTTTCACGGGGCGAGAGTTAGGACTCACTTGTAAAAGGCCTTCATTACTCGTGTTGATGTACGAGGTATGCTGAATTGTAACGCGAATGACCATGTCCGCACACCCTGTAGCGCGTAGATCTGCGTTGAGTGGTGTCGACTGGGGCTTTCAAAACATATGCGTAGTTGGTACTTGACTGGATGAAACCGAGCGAGCCGGGGTAGAAGACCACCACAAACGTCGAGCACGTACCCGTGTAAACCGAACACGTCCCCTCTAGATGCTGCGTCATCGCTTTGCGTCATTATTGGACTTCCAGATTTGTGAACCGAGAGTCTGTCTAGGGTTTGTTGATTGCGAAGCTCTCGTCCATTGTGCTGATAGATGCCGTTGCATACGAGCGATTGTGGAGGGCTGGTATGGCAGTCGGCTAGAAAAGATACACACTGTTCAGGTAAGGACATCGCTCGATATTATAAGATATACCTTTATTAATGGTCCTAGAAACGTTGTGTTTGAGCGGAGCAACGACAAGAAGAGCGTACGCGAGGGGACGAGAGGAGAGAGACAAGCACCAAGCTGGAGCGAGCGACGAGATTCGGGACAAGTCCGAAGCGCCCAAGCGCCGTTGTCGCGCTGGCGGAGCAAATTTTGGCGCTCTGTCACTCTGCTTTCACCACCATGTCCGCCTCCCCGCCCGTCTCCCCCTCCGATGTCTTTCTCCTTAACTCCCCACAAACTTGCGGCCATTGGTATACACCTATGTCGTCTTGCTCCGAGAGATGTAGGCGAGAACTGAAGGGATGGAAGACCGGTGTGAATCGGTTGCGAGGCTACAGGTGAGTCCGCACTACATCGCTTTTATGTTCGTGTTGTGTTCAACCCCGTCCCTTCATCCTCTATTTGTCGTACACTACGGGCATCGGAGCCTGGATACTGCTGTGAGGGAGGTCTCGGGCAGCCTCCAGCGGTCCATGTCCGTGCTCCCACCCAACCGTAAGTAGATTATTTCGCCCTGCACGAGGATCGTCTCGTCAATTCTGAGATGCTCTGCGTAACCCATAGGTGATCTACCACCCATCCAAGGAAGAAACAAGTGCGATCATGGCGCACATAGGTCTACACGAGTACGTACCGTGAGGCGCACCACGTCCGCACCCCCACCGGCTGCCTCCATAAGTTTACAAGGGCGGACCTCACGGGCACGGGCTGCCCTCTGTTCTCGCTCATTCTCTCTAGGCACATACTTCGCCCGCCCTGCGTCGCATCTTCAAGGAGACGTAAGTTCCGCATCGAGCAGCACGGATGATACAAGCACCATGCACGCGGGTTCGTCCCTGTGCGGCCTGCGCGACGCTCCCAGCGAAGCAGATGACCACGTGTAGGTGTTCTGCTTGAAGATGTGAAACAGGAATGATGTACGGACGCTCTGTGTGTGCTAACGTTGTCGCCTTTGAGCAGATTGAGCGCGCACCTAGTTGACTGCCATGCGCACTGTAGGACGCACCTCCGAGGAAGAGCACATGCGCACAACGAGGGCAAGGGTTTGGATGTCGAGGGAGTGGAGGAGCGCGCAGACGACTACGTGTTTCTCAAGGCGTGCGAGGGAGAGCGCGGACAGCTTGCAACTGCACAGATGGTAGTATCGACGGCCCCGTCGCGGAGTATGTGCTCTTGGCTTGCTACTACGCTTGTTGTAGCCTCCTCTATGTACTAGCACCTCAATTGTATGTGTTTTTACAAACCGCGCGTTCGCCCACTGTCCGCCCGTTGCCCTTACCGGCCTTACCAGCCTTACTGTGCTTACACGCACTTGCATACTTACGGATCCGTACTTAACGAACTTATTGGCGCTTATGCCCCTTATATGGTAGAATAAGGGCGAATAAGTAATTTCGAGAAGTTCTGATGTCATTTCGTCTGAATTTGTGAGTGAAAACGCACAAAAGGAGGATTTAAGACGTGTTAAGACCACTAAGACTTTCAAAGGCAGGAAAAGACCGGTGAATTTATTGCTGATGAGGCGCGGACGCGCGAGGGCGCTGGTATGTCTTCGTTGACTTGAAGCCTTGCGCGTGTATATTACGACACCGTTACTAGCAGCTCTTCGCGATCTCACGACGGTTTTGAGCTTGCTAAATCACTTTGACGGTGCGTCTGTTGGAGAATTGTGCGCCGCCACAGCGCCTCGCGAGCGGCCAATGCATATACTGATGCTTCGAAAGCGGGTCGACGAATGTCCTGGCGTCGTGTAATATCTGCCCGAGCCATGAAGTGACGGCGTGCGGTGATGGGGTGACAGCATATGCCCTGGAGAGACTTCAGAGCCTATGAGTGTTGCATATGCTTCGCAAGATGAGCGGACGGAATTGACGCGGAGGCGTCAAGTATCCCTTACGCCATTTCAGGAAAGCGGAACTTCGGAACTAACGGGCGTGGAGCGCGACCATCGGAATGGCTTTGCCGGGAGCTGATGCAGGTGCCTGAAGCCGATGAACGGACGATGCTTATCGATAAGACGGACGGAGCGACCGAGGGCGAGCTCCTCCTAGTTTGAGAGTGCCCAAAGGGTAAGTCCAGGAGTGTAGCACACGAGCCACAAGAAGTAACTAGTACTGGGGTCGTACATAGTACACGAGAGGCTACTATGCAGAAAGTCAGACGGACGCCATCAGGGACGGCGACGTGGGCGGAGCGGCAACCGCCCGACGGGAGAGCGCGGGAGCGCTTAGCGTGCGGGAGGCCGTCAGGCGGCTTGAGGGAGCGACGAGCGCGCCGTAAGCTTGGGCGGCGAGGAATGCATTCCTCTTACCTAAAGAGGCAAGCGTACGAGCGCGCTCGTACATAATGCAATATTGATGAGGACACTCTTGCGGCATCGGTGATCTCCTTCCATTCGGTGGGAGTCAGATCGTCGACGACCTTCATCGTGCGTTGGATTCTCTTCACGACGATCATCTTGTCGCTCGAGTCGTTCGTCTTCGGAACCCACTGGTCGGAAATGTTCTCATACGAGAACCACCCCCGCCTGTTCGTCCCTGGAGATACATACTCACCGCTCTGGGAACGGCTAAGCACGTACTCGACCTGAAAACAGACACATATTGTATAAGCGACGAGTTGAACGTATGATTCTGAAAGAAAGCTTCACCGCCAGGACAGCCATGGCTAGCGCGCCGCGAGCATACTCGTTCACCCGCTCGGCCTTGTCCAAAACGAGAATGACTTGGCCCAGGTGATACGCATATGTACCGACAATAAAACGCCCTTGGAATCGTTTCTGTTGTCGTAAATGTCAGCAGGAGCGAACTGATAGCAATATTCAAAGAGATTACGCAGCTGTCTTCGCAACACCGTCATTATACTCCTTCCAGAAGTACGGCACATCCCTAGCACGCCCGCCGGCATCTCCAAGGGCCCACGTAATGTACTCTGCCCGATTAGCGAGTCCATCAGTAGGATTCAATTCCTTGGAGAAGAAGACGAGAGTCTCATTGCTCTCGGGGCGCTCGTTCTCAGCGAGTTCGGGCTCGAACGAATCTTTAAGTGAGTCGAGTGCGGCCTGGACGAACTTGTTGCGCCAAGTGTTGACGCACTGAATGATCTGCAGACAACAGAAAGTCCTCATACATACGAAGACAAATTATTATAGAATTAGAATTTACGTACGACGTTGTGGATCTTGCCCATCTCCTCAAGGGGATAGTCGTGCGCAAGCTCCTTGCCCACTGCAATCTCGTAAAGCCGTTTGAGCTCGTGGAAGGTGCCTTCGGACCATGGTGGCTGAGTGCCGAAGAACTGGAGAACAAGGGGGGCGATGCGGTCGGTGAAGAGAGCACGGATGGGAGGAGGAAGGTCGTCTTTGGTAGGTTTCTTCGTTCTCTTGTTCTTGCCTTTCTTGGACGCCGCCGGCTGCTGGTCGTGGGTCGCGTCGGCTATCTCATCGCTGGCGCTGGACGCCCGGTCGGCGGCGACGCTCACGGCCGTGGCAGTGTTCGACTTGCCGGTCTTCTTGACCAACTTCTTCTGCAATGTTGAGGTGCGTTGGGGCATTGACGGCTGCGACATCTGGTGATTTCATTACTACAAAACAGAGTGTGAAACTTACTATCACGGTGGTCACTGAGCCATGGAGGCGTTCACGGCGCTCTTCCAGCCCAGCAGGGAGTTCCATTGACTTTGATGCAGGGTTCTCGCGATACTTGAGCGCGTCGCTGAGCTTGCTGCGAGAGCGGTCAGGGCCCCCACCGACTTTGGGGTCAACGTCCATGGGTGGCTGGTGTGTAACTTCATCATCCTCATCGTCCAACCCGCGTCCCTGTCGGATGTGACTCAACCAGTAGACCATCACTTTCCACGCCGCTCATCCCATCCTCAACACTACTTGGGGGCGCGCTCGCACGACTGCTGTGTGAAGCTGATCGCGTGGATGAAGTGGAGAGCGCACCTGCGCTGGGCATGGGAACGGACGACCGCCCGCGCGCCGTGCTCGTGTTGAGGCTTGGGATGAGTTCTTCCCAGTTGGAAACGAGACTGGAGGCCTTCCTTGGCTTCTTCGTTGCTACAGCAGGCGTTCTGAGCCAGCATAGACGAGTGAGTGGTCAACGATAGGGAGGATATTGGAGACGTACGCGGCCTCGGACGAGCTGAGCGCTGTGGCACCATCGCTCTTTGGAGGTTGCTTCCTTTTTCCCACCGCTGACACGGCTGCACGATCTTCATGTTCAACGCCCTTTGCCGCCGTGACAACCTTCTTTCCTTTCGGTCGAACCTCTTCTTCCTCCTCATCGCTCGAGTCTTCCACCATCCCCGGGGGCTCGATATAGTCGTCGTCACTTCCTGAGGGCGGAGATTCTAGGCGCATGAAGTCTTGTACAGGTGGCTCACTGTCGTCAATGTTGGCTTCTATTGAACAGGTGAGCATGCTTGCGACCTCTGTATGCCAGCGCAGACCTGTGTTGACAAGAACTTTACCTGTCGTATCGTCGGGTAGTACCTGCAGGTCAGATTCGGCATTGGAGGTGTTCTCTGAAGCATCGGAGGACATGGCGCGTGTAGAATGCGAGCGGACGGTACGGGACCTCGTGGTGCGTGTGCTGCTGGCGTATTTATGACTCGTAGAGGACAGCTGACTGACGGTTGGCGCATTTTCAGAGAGCTGCTGTTCGAGCTCTTCGACGTGCTGGTCCGCTTTGTACTTCTTCTGAATGCGGGCCTCCTTCTCGTCAGCCTTCTTCTGATTGTCGGCCACCACCTGTTCGTGAGTTCTCTTCGCTCTAGGCATATCAGGAGCACCAACTACGCGTCCTTTGTTAGAACGGCGAGTTGCCATACCCGGGGGAAGCTCTAGAGATGGCTTAGGTGGCATGGGAAAGGGGCAGGTTCGCCGCAGAGAGAGGGGCGGCAGAGGATAGAAGAGGCTGCAAGGGGAAGGCAACCAGCGGAGTCAGCAAAGTCCAACCCGCGTTGCCGGACTGCCCCGGGGACCCGCTCGCGCCATTCCCCGATGCAGACGGTGGCGCACGGACCTGCCTCTCGCTCAAAGCTCACTGGGAAGTGAGCCCCGGTTATTCCCTCTCCGATTTTACTTGTCTAATCCTTTGCACAAGCTTGTCATGGCTCCCGGTGTTCGTCAGCATACATTTCGCCCTCGAAACATCCCCTGCCCGCACGCCCATTCACACAATTGCCGCCGGTTCTTCTCCGACCGTTCTGGATTGACAAGACATGTCAATGCAGCACACCGGCCAGCCCCAGGCATCTCTCAACAGCCTCAGCAACGTTCAGAAGCCCAGTCATCTGGTATGTCCACCATTCTATATGCCCTATCAACGCATCCTCAAACACCACCGTCTCCAGCGGAGGTGCAACGCTCTCGTGAAACAACAATCGAGCAAGACATCGAGTTTCGTCCCCCGTCTCCCGCTGGCCTCGATCTTCATCCCGAACAAGCGCAGGCTTGACCGGAGAATGCAGGCGCTATTGGGGCCGGTGTGCAGCGTGAGCCTGAGAGGCCAACGCGACGCGTAGAGTATCACCCACTTCTTGATGGTGCGTAGCGAGTACCAGCTTCGCATACTGTCAGCCCACTGATGCATCTCAGCCCGCCACTGCGATGAAGAAGGCACATTTCTCCCGGACGATGCCCCTCCTCCAGAACTCTCTCAGCGCGCACAGGACGACTTCAGTCCGTTTCAAAATCGCACTCAATTTGAGATTGGCGACTTCCTCTTCCGTCGTGCAGAGCTGTCCGCCCGCAAGATTGACGAGCTTATGCAGCTATGGGCTTGTACCCTCGACGACAGCGATGAGCCCCCTCTCGCAGGCCACGTACACCTTCACGACCTCATCGACAACATCTCAGCCGGCGACGTTCCATGGCAGCGCTTATCAATTGCGTATCAAGGGCCCGGTCTCGAGACACGTCAAGCTATTCCACCCTGGATGATCAAGGAGTACGACGTTTGGTTTCGCGATCCACGTGCGGTGCTTCACAACCAGCTTTCGAACACAAACTTCGTAAACGACATCGACTACGTCCCCAAACGCGTCTTTAACGAGCGAGGGAAGAGGGAGTATAAAGACTTTATGTCTGGTGACTGGATTTGGGAACAAGCGGTGCGTTCATCTCAGCCAGGCTTTTCGTGCTATCCCACGGACCATCTGACTTGAGTGGGTGACGATCAGAATACTCTAGCTCAGGATCCACGCACCCATGGTTCAATGCCAGTTGGCATTATCCTGGGCAGCGACAAGACGACGGTTTCCGTCGCCACCGGCCAGAATGAATACTATCCCCTCTATCTCACCAATGGGCTCATCACCAATAGCATGCGGCGCTCTCATCAAAACGCTATCACGTTGCTCGGCTTTCTTGCTATCCCTAAGAGTGCGTGATTCTCTCACAGCTCGTCTAGCTTTGTGTTAATCTGATAGCTTCCCATACACTGCAGCGGACAAGCAGTATGCGAACGATGCCGACTTTCGTTCGTTCCGCCGCGAGCTCTTTCACACCGCCCTTAGGTACATCTTCGAGAGTCTGCGCTCCCACATGACGACCTACGACATTGTACGCTGTCCTGACGGCTATTTCCGCCGCGTCATCTATTGTCTGGGCCCGTACATTGCGGATTACCCAGAGCAAGTATTACTGTCATGTATCGTTCAAGGCTGGTGTCCCCGGTGCGTTGTTGCATGTCACTTATATTGATTCAATGCAACTGATCTAGGCGTCGTAGATGTTCTGCCCCTGCCAACGATCTCGACACGGGTCAACACCCTCGCCGCTCACATGAACTCACTGCCGCCAAAATCGAAGCGCACCAGAGTTCTCGACGTCTTTGGACCGGTCATGGGATCATCGACGACTTGATAGTACGTTTCCCACCCCCTCTTCGTACATATTTGCTCTAGGAGCTTACTATATTCACAGCCGTTCACGGCGTACTTTCCTCGAGCAGATATCCATGAATTGCTTGCGCCAGATCTCCTGCATCAAATCATCAAGGGTACCTTCAAGGATCATCTCGTCACATGGGTTGAAGAATACCTCAAGCTCACGCACGGGAAGGCACGTGCAGATGCGATTCTCGCGGACATCGATCGTCGGTATGTACAAGTTGAATGTTGGTCACTGAGTCTCCACATGCCTGACGCGTATCTGAACAGTATCGCGGCTGTACCGCCATTTCCAGGCCTCAGACGGTTCCCAGAAGGTCGTGGATTCAAGCAATGGACGGGAGACGACTCCAAGGCTCTTATGAAGGTAGTGACTGTCTGCATCCGCGTTTTTTCCGCTCGCTCGTGTCTGATTAGAAATGTATGCTCCAGGTTTATCTTGGTGCGATTTCCGGACATGTCCCACCCCAAATGGTCCGCGCAATGAGCGCGTTCCTTGATTTCTGTTACCTCGTGCGACGCAATCTCATCACAGAGGACACCCTCAGTGAAATCAACGACGCCCTCGAACGTTTCCACCGGGAGCGAGTCATCTTCACGACAACAGGTGTACGGGAGACGATCTCGCTCCCACGGCAGCACTCGATGAAGCACTACGTGCGTCTCATCAAACTCTTTGGTTCTCCTAACGGGCTGTGTTCCTCGATGATGGAAGCGAAGCACATCGTCGCAGTCAAGAAGCCATATCGTCGCTCCAGCAAGAACCAGGCTCTCGGTCAGATCATCTGCACCAACACGCGTCTCGACAAGCTCCTTGCGCTCAGAGCAGCATCAGTAGTCTGTGAAATTGCTTAACTGGCCTTAAATCAGGGTTTAAGGTCGTTAAGGGCCGATTAAGCGCATGTAAGCGCGAGTTGCTAAGTATGGCCACTTTGTTAAGTCACACTTAAGTAGAGTCGTAGACGAGAGGACACTTAAGCAACTTAAGTAGACATATAAGTGCGTTAAGGAATTAAGGAGCGCACTCGAAAGTCGATGCACACTAAGGCGGTCCTCAAAAGATGATATCCAAGAAGTAGAGGCTGTATATTGAGTAATACTACTACACATACGGACGCCATAACTTAGCACAGAAGATGTACATCGGAAGAGGGCAAGAAGCCTTCCCAGAGGAAGCGCAGGCATGCCTGCGCACCCTCGTGTGTGCGGAACTTGGACAGGCTGGGGCAGATTAGCTGGTATAGAGACGGTCAAAGAGGAGGTGGGGAGAGGTAGGGTGGCGGGCGCATGCTGGTGAGCATCCTGTTCGGAGAGCGGAAATGCGGTCACTTAGCTACTGTAAGTAGGCCCTGACCTTCATAGGCGTCGAATATACCTGGCGCTACAGGACATGCCAATCGCAGCGCATCGAGCGCACCCTTTCGGGATAAACGCAGGAATTTGAAAGGGGGGAGCGAAGGGCTGAGTCAAGTATAGGAACATGGTGCTCACCCGCGAAGACTTGTGCAACAACAAGAGCCTCAGATGCCATAGAGGAAGATGAGGGGATAGAACTGACAATGGCGGGGCCTCAAGAAGCACTGGGAGGAGCTCGAGAACGGACTCACCACCACGTTGACAGTTGTAACCCAAAACGTGTGCTTGTGTTCAGCATATAAGCTCGTCGCCAAAGAGCCAAGGCCGCACCTCTCTGTGAGTATCCCGGATGTTCGAACTAATCATGCTCACCTACCAGAGCACGGGCGGTGGTGATGGGAACCCGGAGGTGTTTTGCTTAAGACCACTCAGCAGGTAGTGTTTGGGGTTGCTGATGGGCCTGTAGGCCATAGGCAGTGATGGAAAGCGGAGACGAGCAGCGGCATGCGCGGACAGGACACATACGGCGAGGGAGTGAAGAAGAGCATGAAGAGGAGAACAACGACAAGAGTGAAGTCCGAAGCGCCCAATGCGGCCGTTGCCAGCTGGCACGTCGAAGACCGGCGCTTCGGTACTTGTACCTTTCCTCCGACTGCCTGCACAGTGTACCTCTCTGCCTCCGAGTCCTTCTTCGCTCAACGGCTGCATCTTTTGACTTACCTCTCAGGGTGAGTAAATAAAGAATGAGCCATACGTTCCATTCGTGATTCCCTTTACTCATAGCTGGGTTCATAGTAGTTTTGTACCCGCGTACTCGAGGGCAAAGTCAAGTTTGATGCACGGCGCGCTAGCATGTGGCGGAGATGCGAACGTATGCGGTATCTACAAGGAGTAAAAGAGAACATTGATAGGTACTGGTTGCTGCAAAATTGTGAGTGTTACGTCCTTCCTGCGTTCTTCTAGCGGCCGCTTTGTCCCCAGTCCATGAACCATCGATACCGGGACCGGCCGCCGTTCTACCCACGCGCGAGCAAGACGAGTGCAACTACGTATTGCATGTGACGTCTATGCGGAAGTAGACAAGCACCAGAATGGCACGGGTGTGCGGGTGCGAGGGCCAGTCCCTCACGGTGTCGAATACGAGGAGCATAAGGTGGCTGGCTACATTTGTCGTGGTACGTTTCTTGTTTGCACCCCTCTATGCGATCAGCATCGGCCTCTACGTGTGCACGGACACGTCCAAGGTGCGCGCTTCCAAGGAATACTAGACTTCCTATCCCCTTTGAATTCCCTCAGCCACAGCGCCCCCGTACCCCTGCCTGTCCCCTCTCGAATGCGACGTCCCCATCAGCGACGCTCGGCGTACTTCACACACTCACCGCTATCCAGCCCGTGGCGCGTGGCCGGGCACGCGCCATCACCTCCGGTGCCAGCTGCTACCACCGTCCTAGTGCTGTCGACAGCGTTGTGGCTGCCTTGCAGCGCGCGCAGTCATTGCGCACTAGATCCCCCGCATGCAACTCAACGTCCCCGGCTCCTGCACTCGCCGTGGCCACCGTCCTTGGGCTATCTGCAGCGTTACGGCCACCACGCAGTATGCACCATCGCCAGATGATGAGGTCATCGTGCGGGACTCGCTCGACGAGGCGTGCCGCCGCCGCCGCCGCCGGGGACGGGCTCACGGACTCGACTTGCGCGCGGCACAGGCGTGGCTTCAACGAGCATTGGCGAGGCTTGCTTTTAGTAGTGCTGTATATTCCAGTGTCAGACCGCTCCCACATATGTCGATTGGCTTCTTTTACCTGTCTAACGGCTACAATGTATGTTTACCAGGCCATTATCTAGGGATACGCGTTCCGAATGATACTTGGGGGGAAAGTACTTAACGTACTTCTGTCCTTACATCCCTTAAATAACTTAACGACCCTGTTAAGGACAGTAAGCAGCGGTAAGCGCATTAAGCGCATTAAGCAATTTCACAAACTACTGATGAGAGCTTTCGGGGCGTGGTATGCTCTCTGGCCCATGCCCACGTCTCCCTAAGTTCCTCCAGCGTGACGGCTCAGAGGATGAAGACGACGATGATCGCCCGAACGAAGATCCTTCGGACGACGAAGATGAAGCCCCAGAAGTGCGTGTTCAGCGTGGTAATGGTACGTCTTCTATATCCTTCAAAACCCGAAGTAGAACGCTCAATCCCGGGCCCATGGCTGGCCTCTGTCAGATCGCCCAAGCTCCGCCTCAGGTGCTCCTAGTCAGACTCAGTCGTCCGGCCGGAACGGTCCAGACAATGGCGACAGCGACGAGAATGAAGATGATGAGGCTGAGGCCGTCTACGACGCTGTGCTGGCCGAAGTCGTCCTCGCTAGAACTCCAGGTACGGGCGTGCTCGGGAACATTGTTACATGAGAAATGAAACTCATTCATTTCTCTCTAGTACGCGGCTATCCCAAGAACGTATACCAGTTATCCGATGCCCTTGGACACCCATCACTCCCCTCCCTCATTCGATACTTCCTTTACGACCAACTTTGCCCGGACGCCGAAAGGACAGGTGTTGAAGCCGGCCTCGATGCCTGTCCACCCTTTGACGGCAACATCACCATTTTCCCATCAGCAATCTCCACCTACTACGCACCAAGCGATCTATCTGGACCCCGCGGAATGCATAGGGAGCGCATACGATCCGTCGCTTCATGGCGGGGAGGACCGCCGCGCCGTGACTGTGTCTTCGTTGCGCAAGACCCTGATGCCCCCGGATTCCGCGGATTGCACGTTGCACGTGTTCTTCTTCTATTCGCATTTAGGTTTCAGCGTGTCAAGTACGAGTGTGCTCTCGTATCTTGGTTCTCAGCGGCGGGTGATGAACCCGATCCTGACACCGGGATGTGGATTGTTGAACGCGATTTAGATAATTCTCGTCCACGTCGACAGCCCCTCCTGCAAGTGATCAGTCTGGACTCTATTCTACGTGGTGCGCATCTTATAGGTGTCATGGGAAACGAGTTTCTCCCTCGCGAAATTGGACCTTTGGAAGCTCTTGACGTCTTCAAACAGTTCTATGTAAATAAGTTTGCAGATCATCACTCCCATGAGATTGCGTTCTGAACATACAATATACCTATTCCAGTGATATCTCAGTAGCGTTACAATCATAGTTTCTAGGAACAAGCGACGGCAGTCCGGGTTGCGGAGGCTTGAATATGTAGCATCGTATTTCGGCGCTTGCGGGTGACGCTCACTTGCAGTCGACGAATACACATGGACTCCTAAGGCGGGGGAAAAATTAGCAAGCTCCAAAAACACTCCTATGAGGATTGTAAATGACATATTGTATGATTGCACCTAAAATATCTTACGGCAGAGACAAATTGCGTCTCCTAGAGTCGTCGGAGTCCGCCTGCCTGCACCAGGGCACGGTCCGGGCGCTTTGGATCTCTGAAAGTGCCTATCGTTTGCCCGCCATTCATTGCTCTCTACTTGCTCACCTCTAGGGCCGTGCTCCCCTCCAGCTTTTCCCTTGGAGACACTGTGCAGGCTTCCACTTGGCTTGACTGGTTTTCCACCGACTGTCATTGGCAGCAGCTCCTCAGCTAGTCCAGTGCCCTCAACCTTGGGCCCAAAGAAGGAGTCCTCCAACTTCGGACAGGCACGGCATAGCCCACCACACGGGCCAACGATGCCAGCACAGACACCAAGGCGGGGAGCAAGCCCAAGCCTAGGTGTTGCTGCTACAAACTCGGAGCGGTCAATAATGCACTCGCAGGCTCGCTGGAGACTGGCGGACACGGTGTAAGGACCCCGGTCGCTGGCGGACCGGGCGCTGGTAAACGCCGAAGGAGATTAGATCACAAGCGCGTGGCTGGGTACTGTACAGTTCCCCGCCACGCGAGTAGGGTTCGGACGGGCAGGGCCTAGATAGAACTTAGACTACATCACATCACACCCCCGCTGTACCCGTTCCCCTCGAATATAGGGATAGACGAGTCTGGCACAGGTGTGAACCCCTTTGGAACTTTTCATCTTTTTTGACTCTATTTTCCCCTACTCGCGGAACGGCTGCAACAGTATGCCGCCCTCCGACAGCTCATCTCATCCTCACCCGAGGCGGGAAGCGCCGCCGCATCTCAGCAGCCAGGAGCCCCGCTCGCAAGAGGAGACCTTCGTGTCCGCCCATTCGAGACACGCTGATGCCGCGACGGCGGCTGGCGGAGCCCCCGGTGAGCTTCGTCACTCCGCTATGCCGCCCTCCGCATCCCGTGGGCCCATGGTCGGAGGTCGTGGACCACCCGTAGCGATGGTGCCGCGCTCTCCCTCCACGCTGGCCCTTGCCTCGCCGTCTTATCAGGGATGGCCAGGCACTCTAGCCTCGTCACGTACAGGCCGAGCGTCCACAGCTCTAGCGGGAAGTGATTCCCCTCCCCCTGTGACGGGCGGGATGGTAAACACGCATCCCGCAGGACCCTCCCCCGTCCTCCTACGGGCGGGTGAGGACCTTAGGCGCTTGGCCTCTACCCGCGACTGGCCCTCGCCCCCACCAGGACAGGCGATCCCGCAAAATCATCACTCGGCGCCCCCCACCATCCGCCACTCGCCTACTCCACGCATGAGCGCCGAAGTGGAACTCACCGCGATGGCGGTCGATTCTCAGTTCGACGCCTTGCGAGGGGTATTAGATGCGCGCCACCAGCAACTCGACGCGCACATGTCTGAGGCGCGAGGGCTGGAACAACGAGTAGACACCCTCTACTTCACCGCACTTCAAGACGCTATCGCCAACCAGCAAGCTCAGCTGCGCTCGCTGGCCCAATCGGTCGAAGAACGAAAGCGGGAAATCTTCAACGAAGTCACGGCTGTACGTGAGCGGACCGGCCGCGCAGTGCAAGACAACATTCAGGCGGTCCGCGACGTGGAGTCCACGTTGTCCACTGCTCGCGACCGCCTCGGGCTTCCCCCGTTCACGAACCCGGACCCCCGCGGGCTACCCCCTACGACGCAGAGCCCTGCTCTCGGCCCGGCCCCCAGCACCGCTCTCGACTATGCGCCACCGGAACGCTCGCCCGCGCACGTCGTCCGCTCAGACGCGATCGCTAGCGAGCCGCCAACTCGCCAACGCGAGAACGCTCCTGTTTCCGTAGGGCAGGGCGAGGGGATGCGGGCTCGCCAACCACATGAGTCGCTCGACGAGTATGACGCCCGCATTTCCCGCGACGTCCGTCAATTCGAGCGCATCAGTAAGGCCATGCATCCTGTAGTAGACAGTTTTCGTAATGCGCGTATCAAAGAGACTTCTGTACACCCAGAAATGAGTGGCCCGAAGTTTCTCAACGACCGCTCCAGCCCGCGGCAACAACCGTCACCATCGCCGGACGATCGCTACATGGAATATCGTTCCACGTACAACGACATTCTGAACGAACAACACGAACGCGCCGCTCGATCCCGACGTAGCAATTTGGCACCCCCCACTTCGGAACGGACTCGCGATCCGGACGTCGCGGTTCGGTTCTCACCCAACGAGCAGGCTCAGTCAATCTCGCTCGCGTTCGCTCAGAATCGTCACCCATTGCCCTACTACGATGACGGCCGCCCTACTGACGTACTTCAATCTGCCATGGGCCAGCCGACCACCATATTGCCACGATCCAACCCTCATCTCGACAGCCTCCTCGCTAAGGTATTGCAGAACATTCGACATAAGGTCGGGACGGCTATGCCACCACTCCCGACCGGGGTGAAGACACCGAAAATCGATATCCCCGACAAATACCGAGGAGCCGACGACCATCAAGCCTTTTACCTATGGCTGGACAAAGCTCTTGGATGGTTCCGAGCCTACAATCTATGCGGAGAAGATACAGATCAGCACCGAGTGCGATACGTGCGGACGCTGTTAGAAGGGCGGGCTTTACAATGGTTTATCGATACTGTTGACAATCCCGCCGTCCCTAGAACCTACTCGTTCGAAGAGGCAATGTGCCTCATGCACGCTCACTTCGTCCACTCCAGCACCGCGGCCCGCGCAACGGACGACTTCGAGAAATGCGCTTACAATCCCAAGTTCGGAGTTGAGTCTTTCGCCGCGGACCTCCGGCGCCGCGCATCATACATGATAGAACACCCGACCAGCTACCAAATGCGTCGGAAGCTGTACGACGGCTTACCCCAAACTATCCGTGACGTACTGAGGGTAGCGCGGGGAATTAACCCTGAATACTGCGACTGGGACGCAATCGTGGAAAACGCCCGTCAAATCGAAGAAGCAACGGATGGCCGATCGAGAGCCCTGCAAACCATTGCCGCCAACGGGAGCGGAGCGCGCGACGACCGCGAGTCGCGCCCTCGCCACCGGACGCGATCACGAGGGCGCGACCCATCGTTCTCGCGGTCACGGGGTCGCGACACGGAATCTACTCAACGTCCCCAGCGACGAGACGATTCTAGCCATTCCCGGCAGACGAAATCGCCCCCGGGAAACAGGATTAACTCGTCTTATCAATCGAGACCCTTACGGCCAGTCTCCTCTCGCGCTCCAACTCCCATCGCGAAGAAGTCAGCACCAGATGCGTGCTACGCCTGCGGCCAAACCGGACACTTCAAGAACGATCCGGCTTGCCCAAAATATTCTGAAACACTCTCCGCGTCTCGCGCACGCCCCCGGTTTCACGCTCAACGCATCGAACCCGGTGACAGCGACGAGGACACAGGAGACCGATGGGGAGGCTCGCAGTACGAGTCCGCCTCGGAAGGCGAACCAGAAGGGGAGGAGCATGCGGAAGACAATGACCCTGATATCCGCACGCACTCCATGAGGCCATTGGACCCGGAATTCGACGATGAAGGTCCTATCGTCAGGATGCAAGCGATGCGAGCGCACTCAGCGACCGTTCGCAGGAAGGAAAGCACGCCCACGACCATCCAACCTCGTCGTGACCCGTCGGAACAGGCCGCACTCTGCGCGCTGGTGTCGGTGAACGGAGTCGAAGCGTACACCCTGTTCGATACGGGGAGCACTACTGACTCCATCACGCCTGAGTTCGCACACACCACTAGAGCGAAGCGAATCGTGCTCGACGAACAAGTGGTCCTCCAACTCGGATGCTCCGGTAGTCGATCAAAAATCAACTTCGGAACAAGAGTACCTGTACAAATCGGACCGATTCACGAGGAGGTGTACTTCGACCTTGTCAACTTAGATCGATACGACTGTATTATCGGCACTCCTTTCATGAACCGACATGGCGTCCGGATCGATTTCGAGAGCCGATGCATCGAGATCAATGGCCAGCGAATTCCTGCATTCGACTACGATCAAGACGCGCAGTTCCGCGCAACTCGACGCACGGAACGAAACCGCGCTGGCTCAAAGCCGCTTACCAATTGACTCCCTGAACGTCCTCCTCGACCGTCCTACCAGACTACAGTAGAGGTTGAAGAGGACGAATCAATTGCGGCACATAACTCCCAACAATGGCTACCCCACGACTCCTCTTCGATCATTGAGAATTCCGCGCTCCCTACGCAGGCGAGCTCGGCATACTCGAAATCGAAAGGCCATCATCCGACACCTTCGGCCACCACCACTCACCCACGTAAGACGCGGACGGTTCAATTCGTCTTCCCCGATTCAGACCACGCCCGAGACACCAAGCGCGAACCGCCTCGAGAGCGCCGACATTCTGTCCCCGACATCCGACTCCGGGACAGAGTGACGGAACACTCGAGCCGAGGAGTAAAGCGCGACGCACTGGGGCGCGAAGATCCATTGGGCATTAACGACCTCATTGAGCGAGAAGCAGTCGCGCACGTACGACGAATGGACTCTCGCCTCGACCGAGACGACATCCCACAACTGAAAGAAGCCTGGTTCAACCGCACTGCTGACCTCACGGGGGACATTCCATTGGAATTGCCCCCGTGGAGAGAAGTTAACCATAGGATTCCGCTGATCGATCCTACGAAGCAGTATCGCTACCACCACCCGCGCTGCCCTGACGCCCTACGACCCGAGTTGAAGGCGAAGGTCGACACCTATTTGAAGGCGGGCTGGTGGGAGATGAAACCCGTCACCCAGGCGGCTCCCCTGTTGTGCGTCCGCAAGAAGAACGGAAAACTCAGGACGGTCATCGATGCGCGACAGCGTAACGAGAACACTGTGAAGGACGTGACGCCGTTTCCCGATCAGGAAAACATACGAAACGATGTTGCGCGCGCGAGGTTCCGCTCCAAGATAGACATGTCCGACGCTTACGAACAGATCCGAATCGAGATGGACGACATCTGGAAAACCGCGTTCTCCACCATATATGGCACCGCCGTCTCCCATGTCATGCAACAAGGCGACTGCAACGCTCCTAGCACGTTCCAGCGACTCATGACCTGGGTATTCCGAGAGTTCATCGGCCAATTCGTTCACGTATACCTTGACGATATCTTCGTGTACTCCGACTCGATCGAAGACCACGAAGACCATCTGAAGCGTGTATTCCAACGGCTGCGGGAACAGAAACTGTACATTAGCCGTACGAAACTCGACCTGTACTCCACCAGCATGGACTGCCTCGGCCACCTCATCGACGACCGAGGGCTGCACGCGGACTCTAACAAGCTATCTCGTATCCGCGACTGGCGACCCATGCGATCTCTAGAGGAAGTCCAGCGTTTTCTCGGGCTAGTGCAGTATCTCGCCCACTTCCTTCCCGACATATCCGCCTACACCTCCCCACTCGAATCGATCTGCAAGGGCGGTCGCCCGTTTCAGTGGCGACCCCTCCACCAAGCTTGTCTTGACCGTATCAAGGCCACCGTGTCTACGACCCCCATCCTGAAACCCATCGACCCCAAGAGCTCCGATCCTATATGGGTGATCACCGACGCCTCGGTCTATGGTGTCGGTGCCATGTATGGTCAAGGACCGGACTGGAGAACCTGCAGGCCGGCGGGATTCATGTCCAAGAAATTCACAGCCGCCCAGCGATCGTACCACACCTACGAGCAGGAGGCTCTCGGCGTAATCGAAGCACTACAGAAATGGGACGACCGGCTTCGCGGGCTCAAATTCACCATTGCTACCGACCACGCAGCCCTCACCAAAATCCGAACGGCCGCCCGAGAAACGCGGCACGCTCGTCTTATCCGTTGGACGCAGTTTGTTGACGGATTCAACGCGGAAATCATGCATGTTGACGGCGTGGAGAACAAAGTCGCTGATTGTCTATCTCGCTACTTCGAGAACGACACCCTAGCCGACGAGTACTCGCCCGAGGACTTCGTATCCGCTGACGTCCGACTCGACCCTCAGCTAGACGATATTACCGACGAGCGGGCAGCGGAATACCTCGATATGCGTGCCGCCCAGCGTGCTCGGATACACGCCATGCAACTCCGAGCCAACCCTCGTCCCAAGAAGGCCGACCCCAATAACATCGAGCCGTTTCCAGTCCGACGCAAAGGAGAGCCTCTCCGCGACAAGACCGAGCCCCGGCTAGAGGAAGCCGAACAACTGCAAAGGCACGCTCGCACACGGACGCGGTCACGTGCGCGCGACGCAGCCGATATTGACGGTCCCGCGCCCGCGAACGTACCCGTGAGCGTGCCGACGAACGCTGAGACAACTGGCCAACCGACGCGTGAAGGAACCCCGCGATACGAGCCCTGCCTGCGCGACGCCCTCCAAGACGGCCCTCCCTTGGATTCCACCTTGCACTCAAACGCTGACATCCTAGCGGCCATTCGACGAGGGTACGAAGATGACGCCACGTTCAACAAGGTCGTCAGTCATCCCAAGGCCTACCCTCGGTTCAAATCACGCGATGGATTTCTCTACCTGTCCTCGCGATTCGGACACGAGTGTCTTTGCGTGCCCCGCACCAAGTTGAGAGGGAAGCGACAACTCACTGAAGCGATAATCGATATCGCTCATTCAACCCTCGGCCATCTGGGGCCAAAACGAACCGCGGAGTATCTGCGACGATGGGTCTGGTGGCCCCGAATGTCGGCGGACGTCCATCGCTTTTGTACAACCTGCGCGGCTTGTCAGATGTCGAAGACCGACCCAAAACGACCGTCCGGCCTCCTTCACTCACTCCCGATCCCACTATTTCCATTCCAATCGATTGGCATGGACTTCGTGGGACCGTTCCCCGACGTTGGAGGGTACAATTACTTATGGGTCATCGTCTGCAGACTCACGGGAATGATCCATTTAATCCCCTGCAAGGTGACCGACACGGCGACCGACCTCGCGGACTTGTATATTCGCGAGTACGTGCGCCTACACGGGATCCCGGAATCTATAGTCTCGGACCGCGACTCCAAGTTTACGTCGCGATTTTGGCGCGAAGTGCAGCGACTGTTGGGAACGCGTCTCTTGATGTCCACCTCCTTCCATCCACAAACCGATGGCGCTTCCGAACGAGCCATTCGGAGCATCGGCCAAATTCTACGGTCGGTCGTGTGCGCTGATCAATCAGACTGGCTGGAGAAGATACCGATGGTGGAATTCGCGCTGAACTCCAGCACGAGTGCCTCTACGGGCTTCGCCCCCTTCGAACTCAACTACGGCTACGTGCCCCGACTAAGCGCGTTCCCCCTCGGTGATCGCTCATTTCCTGGGGCGCAAGCGTTCGCTGAACGAGCGCGATGGAACTTGGAACAAGCCCACGATGCACTTATCGAGGCGCGGGTTATCTCCACGCACCACGCAAATAAACGACGATCGGACGAGGACAACCCCCTTCAAGTCGGAGAGAAGGCGTACCTTTCGACGAAGAACCTCTCGCTTCCGAAGGGCCGTGCGCGCAAGCTCGCGCCAAAGTATATCGGACCTTATTCCGTGATCGAGGCACACCCGGAAACTTCCACTTACAAGCTCGACCTGCCACCGGACCTCAAGAAACGACGAGTCCACCCCACGTTCCACGCTAGTCTACTGCGCCGTTACGAGCCCAATGACGACCTCCTATTCCCCGATCGAGAGAATTGGAAGGATTACGACCTGGGAGACGCAGACGACCACGACTGGCTGGTCGACGAGATCATCGGCCATCGCTGGACGGACGATGGTGGCGTCGAGTACCTCGTGCACATGACCTCCGGCGAGTGCGTATGGGAGCCCAGCGCTAAGTGCGACGCGCTCCTCGCGCTGAAAGATTATTTCGCGCTCCTCGGGATAACAGAATGCGCGGACCTACCGCGATTAGATACCGACGCGCCGCTCCCCGAATCACGACTGCTCAGCACGGCGGCGCCCTCGTCGCGAGCGGGCCCGGGTGATCCAGTAGGATCGTCGATAAGCGCTCACTCCCGAAGACCGTCTTAACCCGACGTTCCGTAGAACGCAAGGATCCCCCCCCAACTCCCTGCCAATTTTTCCTTGCCTTCCGCCCTCGTATACATCGCGCTCTCATGTTTCCCGCCACCCCGCCCGGACTGCCACCCGCAGAGCAACGCGCCAGTGTGCCGCCCCCTTCACCGAGGGCTGCACCCTCCGCCGTGCCCGCGCGTATATCCCCACCGCCCTATCTTAGTCTCGCCTGGTCTGCCAACATTTATCACCCCAACGCCTACGCTACTGTCGACGGCCGGCCGCCCCTTCAAGGCCCGCTGGTCGACGGCAATGTCGCGTCCGGAGGGGGAGGGAATACCATGCCCCACGTAAGCTCTACCCAATCGAACGCGACCAACCCGTTTACTGCAGCGCCCGGCACTACCACCGTACCCGCGATGGACGTGCAGGGCGCTGAGCCATTCAACTTCCAATACCCCCCATACGCCATGGGCCCAACCTCCGACTTTCCCCCATATGCCCACCACATGACGGCCACCGTCGCACCGGCTCCTTACCTCCACGCGACGCCCGCCTTCATGCCTCCCCCCATGCCCATTCCGTATAACCCCGGTCCCATGTATTACACCGGATACCCCCCCTACGGCACGGCCGCCAACCCTTACACGTACGCTCCGCCTGCCGGACCGACCGTGGAAGAACCAGCGCGAGCCTTTACCGCCGGCAACGACGTTCACCGCGACAACACCCGACTGCGCACCGAACTACAGCAACGCGAACAGAACATCGAGTCGTTAAGACAGCAAATCGAGGCTCATGAGGCCGAGCTCGCGAACCTGCGCCAACGCGAGGACGTTCGGCTCGAACGGTGCCGCACGCACGAACGGGAGCAGCCTCTCATTGACCGGATCACCGGGCGCGCTCCCCCGCTCGAGTCTCGCTTCACCGACGCCCCGGCCGGGACCACCCCCTCACTCGCAAGCAGGATCGCCCCGCACGAGGATACCACGCCCCGCACCGGACCCGAAACGCAGCTTAACGAGAACGACGTCATCGAAGGAGTCCTGCACGCACAGCCACCCATCGAGCCGAGGGAAGCCAATCTCTCCGCGCGCATCGGCGAGCGCGTCGAGGAACCAGGACCAAACGCCCCGGAAGGGCAACTCTCACCCGATGCGGACGCCCAAGCACAGGACGACGCTCCTATGGGCTCCGACTCCGATTCCGTCGAATTCGTTACTACTCTACCCCCTCTCCCCGCCATCAGATCATCCCGCGACGTCTACCCTGGCCAACCCGACGGCTCGCTGGCTTTCCATCCGTTAACTAGCTTCATGGATTGGCGCGCGCGCGGCGATGGGTCCGATCCCACTTACCTCGACGGGACGCCCGTCCCTCACGATCTCGTCGAGATCTTCCGGTACGACCAGAACACCCTCGACGACATGGGCCCCGAAGCGGACGAGGCCGAGCAACGTCGCGTGAAAAAGGCAATCAAGAAGGGCAAGGGAACCAAAGTCTCGTGGAAGAACGCCGCGTTTTACATGGACACCGGCGAGTGGACGGGAGTGGACGTCACCACCGTGAACCAAGCAATGAACCTGCGCGCGAGCGCCTTCGTCGATCGCAGCCTGTTCGCCCAACGACGACTCCGCCAAATCCACCTCGCCTATGGAAACTCCGAGATGCCCCGACCGGAGGGCGTGCGCCTCCTGATGCGAACCAAGGCCCGCGATTACGCCGCGTTGGAACGTGACGAAGAACTCCGCGCGCTCGAGAAGACGATGGCCGCGGCCAAAAAGGACGAGCAACGCTCGACGACCGCCCCGACCCTGTCGTCGCGCGCCAACTCCCCGGACATCTCTAGCATCGCACCCGCGACCTCCACCAAGGACGCGCCTCCGATCGACGGTACGCCAAACGAGACGCGCACCGACGCTGGAGTACTTCCAGCGACCGATGGCCCCGCTCCCTCCACCGCGCCTGACCGCGAGGAGGAGCCCTCGAACCTCACCGCCCCTCCCGAGACCGGCCTTAGCGTTCCACTCGCCATCCTCCCCATTCCGTATCCACTCCACCCGAGTCGCGACGGTTGGAAGACGCGCGGACAGTTCACGCATTACCAGCGTGTTCCCCCTACGGATTATTCAGACGCCCGCAACTGGTACCTGAATCATTCCGTCCGTCGTTGGCCTATCGGAGTGAGGTACGCGGAAGGAACCCTGCCTCCCCTCGCCTTCGACGTCGTAGTCCCCGATGCCCATCCCGACGACGTGATGGCCCACCACCTCATCGCCCAACTCCTCCCGGTCATACCCCCGGATTGCGAAGAAGAATTTGGTGAAGACGCGTTCTGCCGCGGCCTCATTGAACTCTTCGCAGTACCTGGGTATTTCGCGTGGATCGTCCGAAACGCTCACTTCCCTGTCTCACCTCGCCAAGGCGATCGCATCGATCCGTTCCCTTTCGACTGCCGCGACCTCCACCACTATCACGCCGCCTGCTGGGTCGCCCGTCAAGGCATATCCCCGAGCGATTTCGAGATTCCCGCGCTAGAGCAGTACGCCTACCGCACACGCCTCCTCATCGAAGGCGAGCACGCTTCCTCCGTTACCTTCGATGATCTTACGTCCCCTGCGCGCTTGCGCCTTCTTCCCCCTAACGCCGCGGGAATCTTTGGCGATTTCCGATGCTATGGGCGAGCCCGCCTGCAGAACGTGATCCCTTGTGCGCAGCCGCACGCGCACGAAGGACGGGTCCATCAGGCTGACTATATTCCCCCCGCCTCCCTTTCACTCGCACCCCCCGACGACGACGCCGTCTCGTTGGGCTCCTCCCACGCCTCCGACCATGAGAACTACGCCACGTGACGGTGGCCCAGTCCAGAGGGGGAGAGTGTAAGGACCCCGGTCGCTGGCGGACCGGGCGCTGGTAAACGCCGAAGGAGATTAGATCACAAGCGCGTGGCTGGGTACTGTACAGTTCCCCGCCACGCGAGTAGGGTTCGGACGGGCAGGGCCTAGATAGAACTTAGACTACATCACATCACACCCCCGCTGTACCCGTTCCCCTCGAATATAGGGATAGACGAGTCTGGCACAGGTGTGAACCCCTTTGGAACTTTTCACACGGGCCACACAAACCTCATTCCGGGTGATGTTACCGTTCCTATTATTGTTCCCCATTCTTCTCCTGCCTTACCCCCTTCCACGTGCACCTCGATGCTCTCCTCTTCACTCGCCGTTTTCGTCAACACCAGGCGATAGCGCTAGGAGGGAGTTATACTTGTCTCCGAGAGTGGGATGATCGAGTACCGAGGTATGTCTTCTTCAGCTTTCTCTGCTGTTTCTACTGTTTGTGCTTCGAACCTTTCCCCCTCTCGTTCCCACCCATGCTCTCACTCCGACTCAGGTCATGTTCCCAATATCCGCCAATGTCATGGGAGCTACAGCTTGCACAACGAGCTGCACGCGCCGATTGAAGGAGCTAGTAAATACAAATCAAATCTGTATGTATACTCTCAGACGTCTCGAATTTATATGTTCCCCTTGCACTAGTACACCCCCAAGATAGAGTGAATGATACATCTGATATGGTACATGTAATGTCAGCTCTTATACAGAATCTACAGAAGTTGCAGAAGCTCGAAAAGCGTACGTTCACTAAGCCGAAAGGATGTACGATAAGCTCGAAGCGCCTCGAAGCGCCGGAAGGTAAGGTGCGATTTTGCTGATGTTACCGCTGCGGACGCGTTGATTGAGGTAAAGTTTGCGCCATTTTGTCTAGTATATTCCAGTTGCAATTTCACTGCACACGATCAGTGTACACGATGAGTCGAGTGTTATGCAAGTGGAAGTCGGACGCAGCTACCTGTTTGTATCATCACTCGCGCAACTATCACGTTGGCTGCTCTGGCCCCTTCCTTCAACTTATCTATGAGGCGCTGACACTCTGACGGCGGACAAACAAGAAATTTCATGGAAGTGTTTGTTAGAGGACAGAAGCTCGCATGTATCCGTTTTTGTTCCTGCTCACCTATGGATGACCGCGACTTCAAAGCGACAATTGCTTCAGCCACGATTGCGGAGGAAAGGTCCATGTGTTGAGGGTATCTCTCTACAAACGCCCAGTAACGAAACTCCATCTCGAGTTCTAAGAAGCGTGATGTACGTCAAGCCTCAATTTCAGGTTCTGGGTCACTGAGAACTCACGATTTTCGAGATGCAATGGAGCTTGATTAGTTCCGTTCACGTGTAAAGGCACGCGACAATCGACAGGTATGATAGTATGTTCTTTGTGGTTGACCAAAGATTCAGAAAAGTAAGAACTTTCCCCCGCCGACAGCTCCTGAAGCCATACTTCCTGATCCTCAGAGAAGACATGCGATCCCAGCTTGACAATGTAGCCTACACCTATGTGATCCGTTATGCGTGCGAAACTGAGGGGAATGCAGAGGTTGACATCGGTGGTAACCTGCAATTTAGAATTGAAGAAATAGGTGATGTTCTGGTCAGCGAGTTGAACTCGCAACCAACCAAGCTCCTGTAGTTTTCTCATACAATGATCCGGGTATAACGCACTATTTATGAATATAGCTTTTAATCAGCGCAACCCACACAGTTCAAGCCTCAGAAAGATACCTGGAATCAATTGTGTGACCTTCCAAAACACCGAGCCTTGTGGTAGGCGTCGCATCTGATATGCCGGCGCTGAAGAAACAACCGGCCACGGCCGCTGCATGCTTAACAATTTGAACATGGATGCAAAGAGGAGCGGCAAAAGCTCACCACATAGTATTTTTGTGTGTAGACGTGGTAGCAGGAGCGTCAAACATAAACGGTTCCGCTGGGTGTGACATCGCCGGTATTGCGACGTCGTGTAGTGTAGGAAGCAAAACGTATTTCCTGCACACATAATGTCCATGCTAAGTCAAAACTATCAAATAAAATCATGTTCCAATACCTGTACTTCAAAGACCTCTGCGGAACCGTAATACCAAGATCACGAGCGGCTCCTTGGGGTTCTATCACCATCCTTGGTTGAGGGGAGTTTGCATCCGCCGGGGCATACGCCTGTTGAGGAGGTAGCACACTAACTACGCTCGCCATCGGAGGAAGGGGTAAAGAAATGAATGAAGAAAAATCTATAAGTTCCTTGCTAGAGTTATGAAAGATCATGTCAGGTAAATGAAACGTCATTCGAATCCGATATGTGTCACGCACTTGTCGGAGTATTCCATGTCTTGATCCTCATCGTCAGACAAGCGGGTTCGCGGACGATGCGTCACTGAAAGTGATGATTCGAGGGTCGTTAGGTCGTTGCTATAGTCCCTCCAGTAGTGCATGTCCGGTAACGATTCGGTTCTTAATATGGTCTGCCAGAAGCTAAGTGGAGATGGTCTAGGCACCGTGTCAGTTCCAGATGTCGTCGGGCAATCCTTGCGAGTACTGCGAGGGGAGTATACGGACTTTTCATTAGGATCTGGTCGTTGCAGAACATCTTCCGCACGAGCTGGAAGGTCTGTAAAGATTTCCAGAGATGGTACAAGGCGTTTTCGGCGTAACCTCCCAATATTGACAGAGTCAACGAGCCGACGGAACACGGATCGATTTCGCAGTGGCTTTGAATGATCAGCCAGCTGATCGACGGCGGCTGAGTTGGGTACAGAGACCGGTTTTGCAGAATGTGGACCGATGCTTGACATTACAGAACTTGGGCTCGGGATGGGTGAGCTATCGGAGTCGTCCAGTAAAGCAGCCATACTGCCACTGCGTCTGCGACCATGCTGGGTGTAAGGAGAGGGCAAATGAGAGCTCGGGAATTGCTCTGTGGTACTATATGTTCGCCGGCGATCCATGACCACAAGTGATAGCTCGCCAGAAACAGTCTTGTTATGCAATAGATCCGTAGCAATGCTCATTGAAGGGCGGCGGCGCACCGATTGCACAGGGTTCGATTCCATGCTGGTCTTTAGGGGTGAGCTCCGGGAAGGTGCCACCAGCGCTGGTTGGAGCTTGTACTTGAAGCTTCAAGACTTGACGTGGATACCGTAGAGTGCTCGAGATTGTCGACCCCTCGTAGATGTCGTGGTGAAACTTGAACCAATGTGGGTAGCGGCCACGGGAGGTCGGAGGTAAGAGGGAGTCTGTATCCCTGAGTCGCAGGTTAGAGCATGGCCGCCGACGCGCGCGAATCCAAATACCACAGGCGTCACCCCCTAAGGCTATACATGCATCCCACGGTGGAATGGGAAAGTCATGGCGAAGGTACCTTTCATTCCTGTGCTATTCCCACACATTTTGCGGCACTTACTTTCCGCGTGCCTATCTTACACTTTTCTCAAATGTTTTGTCTTCTGTTCACATGTCAAAGGAAAGCACTTAAAAGGGAGCGAAAGTGTCGGATACTAATAACTATGTGAATTCTTGGTCCACAATCTCAGAAAGAGATTCGACCGGAAGCGATGCGAATGGGAAACACAGTGCGGCCTATCTTGAGATGCAGTGAACCTGTGGAAAACTTTAGCGAGGAGCGGCGTCGCGCCGAGCGCGCAGTCACTTTTCCGTGCTAGTCCCCACAGATATCATGCTACGGGAAGGCGACCGTTAGTCGGCTTGTTTCTGAGCTCAGTTTGGATGTCATCGAATATTCGTGGCTGTGAGCCCTCAGAGATATTGCGGGGAGTCAGGATGACTGGTGGTGGTGGTGGTAAGGAGAGAGGCTTTCTTCGGGGGCCGGCGCATCATTCCGATCTCAAGCTTGTGTCGCCGCACAGCCAACGCGTGTCAACACAGCTAACATGAACGTTAACGCATAGGAATTCAGGCCAACTATTTGCAGTTCACCCTCCAAGTTGCCATACTATACTGCTATATGCTCGTAGTCAAGACGATTCATCGTCGACGTTGTTCATTGCCCGCTCTTGCTCAAGGCCTCTCAGTCTCAGTCTACCAGTCCGCGCGCCGCGCCCTCTGCGGGCTCTATTTCGCCTTTTTCCGACCCGACTACCCTATACAGCTTGGTACCACGCGGCGGGACTCCTCCGAGTCAAGTCCAGTTCATCGTCGAAACAACTCTTCCAACTGTAGTACATACGAGTCTTCATCTGACGGCCCCGTGTGACTCATAAAACGGGTAAGTATTTAAGGCCTCCGAGTCTCCTCAATTCGCTCGTGCTCATAAGTTCCCTTAGCGGTGTTCTGTTTTCCCACCAAATGCCTCAATGTATTTCGAGGGTTGGTTGGGTATGTTCATATGGCTGTGTTAAGGACTCCCGCATATTCCTGACACGTCCGCATTCTGTAGTCCCAAGGTTCCAGATTAGATTCCCTCCCAGTTGAACTCTTAGAGTCTATCGCAAAGCTCGCATGCACCGACGGCGGGTACACAGGCCGCTCCCTTGCTCTCGTTTCGCGGTATCTACGGGAGGCGACCCGTCCTGCCCGATTCTACTCTGTGCGGCTCCGGTTCAACTCGTCCCCTCGCCAGCTCAAGCACTTCCTCACGTGCTTTCTCGAAGAGCGTGCCCGCTGTCGTGCTTCTAGCGTTTTGAGGGGAAAAGGTAGGGGTTTTGAGGGGTGTACGCCGTGGGATAGAAATCCCTGGAAGCTGCTACAGAGCGTGCGGGTTTTCCTTGTTTTTCCAGCAGAGGCTCCGTCGAGTTCTCTACAAGCTTTCTTTGTACTTTGTTAGTGCACTAATGGAGCTTTTTCTACTATGGTGTGTGCGCGATGCACACAATCTGGGTCTGGGACGAGTGAGTAGACAAGCAGAGTTTCCCCTGCTACTACGCTAACGAGACCGATGTAACAAGAAGGGAACGTGAGAACACTACTCTCTTTCACAAAGTGTGGGCACAGATCTTTCACCACGGAGCCTCAGATCGTCTGACGGCCTGGCTAATGATCTACAGATAATCTCCTCCTTCGTAGAGAACTATTACCTAACAACTTTAACGCTATAAAGTTGCCTTTATGCTTGCTGCTTGCTTTAAACACTCGCTGTGTCTTTAGAGGGTGAATGTATGTTCCATTTCGCTGGGGCTCAGCTTGGGGGTTTATATACTACCCTAGTAGGTGGCTGTACAGTAGATTGGTAAGCAGAAACTGTCCTGACTAAGCGTGGAGTACGCTGACTGATTGCGGAGCGTGATGACTGATAGTGGAGAAAGACGACAAATAGTGGAGCATGCTGACTGATTCGTGGAGTATGATGACAGAGCGCGGGGTAGGACGACAAATAGTGGAGTAGGATGATAAAGCGTAGAGCAGGATGACTAAATATGGCTGACTACAGCTGCTATGGTTCAGGGTTGTGAGGCAGTCTAGCTATACGAGGGCATACAATCGCTGAACGTCATCGTCCACTTCCCATATCTGATGTTCGATGTCAATGGACGTGCCATCTACTGCATCGTCGGAATCCCGGAATACCCATCCTGCCACGGTCTCAAAGATACGAGACACCCATCCTGGTACGAGGAAGTGTCGATAAGGAATCGCTAGGCTGAAGCGACCCATTGCGTTGTCATGTTTGACCTGGAGAATAACCCGTGTGCATTGCCAGGCTAGTGCGTGGGTTGCCGTGCCATGGAATGCGTGCCGTATGCCCGTTTTCCGGTCCTCCCATGTGAACGTGCATGGCTCGCCATAGCGTGGGACGTGATACTGGCAGGGCCCTTCAGTGCGTAGGCAACATTGCGCTGGTATGAAGTGTGCGTGGTAGGATCCGTTCTTGGATTTGATAGGGCACTGCATGGCAAACTGACTGAGCGGCAGTCAGGTAACCAGATATATCTTCGCACCTCAACGGTGGGCATTGTGGTGGCCATTATGGTGACAGCGGTGGTGATGGTTGATGGGCAAGGTGTTTTAGCGCCGTTCTTGAGATGTCCTCCGGCGTTTGATGGCACGACTAATCTCTTGATCTAGGCGAGACTACTCATCATGCCTGTGGCTCATAGCACCTCTAAACCGCATTTCTCTGTACCAACACTGGTTGGTGCACGACATCCGCCCCATAGTCACACGGCCGCCCTCGGACGTTGCTCGTAGCTCATGGCTTGTGGCTTCGGGTGTGATGTGCCACAGGCAGAAGTTCATCTTCTGATGACTCGTAATCGTCTTCTTCATCTGAAGCCTGCATGACATCTTCGAGATCCTCGACCGGGGTTTCATGCCTGACATCCTTTATGTGTGTTATTGAGTCTGGCTTGATATCCTTGAGGCTCCTTCCAGTTGAGTCATATGCCAGAAGGCGGAATGCTGCAATGCTCTCTCGAGACTCGTCACCATTGAGCTCTTTGATGACATAGGCTCCGTTTCGGGTCTGTCGGACCACCTCAAATGGCCCTAGGTATCGGGGTTTGTGCTTTCGATTCATTTCCCGCTCTATGGCTGTGTTTCGAACCAGTACTAGGTCTCCTGGTGAGAAGGCCTCTCTTTGCAGCCTATGCGCAAATCTTGCCTCGAAGTGCTCCTTTGAAGCCATGCGAGTTTGTTTTAAGACTCTTGCAGCGCGTTCTGTATCCTCAGGTAACTTCTGCAGCTGTCGGATCCGTAGTGCGAGTAGCTCCTTATGTGACAGGCCTTGCCGGAATCCTTGCACCATAAATGTAGCCTCTCGCAAGTCCATTGGAAGTACTGGGTGACATCCATGGAGTAAGAAATAGGGGCTGTATCCTGTTGCACGGCGTATCGTGATGCGGTCCGCAAAGAGTGCTAATGGAAGGAGGTCTGGCCATCGGTTGATCTGTCCTTGACAGGCTTTTACTAAGCCCTCCCGTAGAATGAAGTGCCCTCGCTCTACTACTCCATTGGCTTTCGAGTTATATGGGGAAATTCGTACGTGATGAATCCCATACTGTTGAACGAGTAATTCAAACGCTCCATGGGTCTCGGCACCATTGTCGGTAACAACATGTTGAATGGCTCCATAGCGGCAGATTATTTGTTCCCAGAAAAACCGGGCTACTTCTTTTGATGAGGCCTTGCGTAGGGCTCGTCCCTCTGTGACTCCGGACAAGTCATCACGAAATGCAACTATGCAGGTGAAGCCTCGTGCTTGGGGCATAAACATGATGTCTAGGTATCCCTTTGTAAATACTGTGGTCGGTGTGGATATAGTGAGGGGGACCTCAATCTTCTTGATGCTCCTTCGGATGCATTCCATGCAAGAGCGAACATAGTGCCGTACGTCCGTTCGATAAAAAGGCCAGAAGAATCGGAGGGCTATTGTGTTGAATGTCGCTTTCTCACCCTTGTGTGCCAAATCATCATGTGCCTCTTCCAGTATCTGCTGCCGTTCTGCTGGGGAGAAAACTACCCGAAGTGGGAGCTTGTTTGGTTGTCGTCGGTATAGAAGTCCATCCTTCACAAAGTACTTCTGGCATTTCTGTAGGAAGCGGTATCGTTGACCTGTGGTTTGGAACTCTGGCACATCCCATGTTTGGAGGAAATGGAGGATGTGTTTAAGTGTTTGATCTTGGCTCGTAGGTGACACAGAATAGACTTCTGCATCTGGCAACCCTGTCGGAGACTTCCGTGACTTAAACTCTTTTTCTGCTTGGGCTGTAGGAACTCCAATGTATAAGGCAATGTTGTCCAGCCAGTCATCGTCTGGATGATCATCAACGGATTCTCCTTCAGCGAGTGGCCGTCGAGATAGTGCATCTGGTCCTCGATGTTGTGCAGCTGGGACATGAATAAGCTTGAAGGTAAAGAGAAGTATGCCTTGAATCCATCGGTTGAGTGTCGCATTTGGTTGTAAATCAGGCTCGTTGAGCATTCCCTTTACACTTTGTGCATCCATTTCTACGTGGAGGTTCTTGATGCCTACAAGGTATAGCCGCCAGTGTCGGAGTGCACGGTACAGTCCATACAACTCGAGTTTTGACTGCGCATATCGGCTCTCGACTGCATTTACAGGCAGTGATCCAAAACGAGCTGGGCGTTTGCGTCCCTTGTCATCGAGCTGCGACAAGATAAATCCAATCCCATGAATGCTTGTGTCTACGGCCAGGATCACAGGTTGTTCTGAGGAGTAGTCAATGGGTTTAAGTGCCGGTGCGGTTGTAATTGCATGCTTCATGTCATCAAATGCTTCTTGCTGCCGTTGTGTCCATATGAACTCAGCATTTTGGAGAGTTAGCTGGCGCAGAGGCTTGACTCTCTTTGAAAAGTCCTTGATCCAGATTCGGACAGTTCCGCAGAGTCCCAAAAATCCTCGTACATCCTTTGGCGTTCGTGGAGTAGGCCAATTACGGACTTTGTCAACTTTATCGTCCTCTGGTACACGGCCATATGGTGTGCATTTCTGTCCAACGATGACTACCTCTGGCCGACATACTTGCGCCTTGGCTGCTGAGAATGTAAGGCCTGCATGCCCTAGTCGATGGATTATGCGGTGGACGTCTTGTGCATGTTCCCAAATAAACCGTCGAATTCCTGGGTTCTCTGAAATAACCTCTGGCTTCCCGTCTTTGTCCGGATATATGGTTCCAGGTCCACGAATGGGAAGGTCGTCGATGAACACATTGCATTTATCGGGAATTTCATCCTGCAATATGAAAGTCATGCAGCTTTGAAACTCGGCTGGGGAATTGGTGAATCCCATAGGCATTGAGGTGAGCTGCAAAGGTCCAAGCGGGGACATAAATGCGGTGAGATGACGGCTTTCAGGGTGGATCTTGCGTGCGTCGAATGCCCAGAAGAGATCAAGCACAGTGTAGCACTGTTGCCCTGCAAATGGTTCTACAAAGCTGTCCAGAATTGGGGGTACTCCTGCATCCCGTATAGTGACCCGGTTGAGAGGCTGCAAGTCATGGACAAGTCGCAGCTTGCCATTCTTCTTTAGTACGCAGAACCATCGTGATCGATATGAGGATTGTGATCGCTCGTAGACTCCTGCTTCAATCTTGCTCCGAATCATTTGAATGACTTCTTTTTCTATTCCCGGGGGTATGGGTATGTTTTTACCGGCCCAGGGGTAGTGGTCGATAGTTGGGATTATGTAGGGGGTAACGTAGTCTTCTCGAAAGGTACCTCTATCAGACTCCTCAAAGGCTAATACCTTCTCATTGATGAGAAAGATATATTGGAACAGTTTTTCTTCTTCTGGCCACAAGAAGCCTTCATTGATTTTCATGGACTCCAACCGCTCTTGGGAAAGCTTGGTGCTTGGCGTGAATTCCGGGGGACGGTGCGGTAATGGGGGCAACGACTTGAGTGGGTCCTCAGGGAACTGTCGCTTAACCAGATCACTTTGTCGGACGACACCCCCTACTGGCTTTACTTGCTCGTGGACTGGTTTGTAGCCACCTGATCCTCACGATCACTTGGTTACCAAAGCCTGATGAACCCCTGGGGGGTTGCCAAATCCGTAAAACCTGCAAAGTGCGTATCCCCCACCCTCCCAGCTGAACTACGGATATCTCAAATAAACCTCTGGAGGGAAGGATACCTCCTCCCCTATATTGGGGGTGTCCCCTCGTGCGCAAGTCCCCCCCCGGCATCTCCCGGGAGGCAGCGCCGCTATGTCATCATACCACGCGCCGCCCGCCGGCGCTCCCATCTCCCGCCCGGCACGCTCGGCAACCCGCCCCCGCCTCCCGCTCCCGCCGCCGGAGACCCCGCCGCCGCCGTGTCCGACGACGAGCACGCGTTCCCGCCCTTCCACTGAGCCGTTTCCTTTCGTTCTTTTTGCAAGTGAAATGTATTAATTTGCTTTGTATTCGTGTGACACGAGTGATACTGTCCGGCGCGCTGTACATGCCCCCGCCTCGCCGCCCCCGTAAAAGGGAGGGCTGGCGGCGTTATGTCAGCGGCGGAGGGCGCGCTAGATCATAGATCGGCACACGTTCTATCGGCACGGACGGCACACTGCTGGCTCGCCATCAGGAGGCGGTCGGAATTCCGATCGTTCCGCCGGTCCGGTGGCCTGAGCCACTCCTCTCTCCCTCTCTCCCCTTCCATTTTCTACTCTCCCTACTCTCTCCGTGATGTATGGTGGCCGCATGCTGAAGACAGGGAGTGAGTGATAGCAGGGGGAGTGTCCGAGGTCAGGGAGAGGTCAGTGAGGAGAAGGGCAGCTGCACGCGGGAAGGGAACCTTACTCCATCATCATCTAGGCACCGCGCTGTGACCGGCAAATCGGCACGTCGCCTCGTGTGGCCCCGAAGTTCCCCCAGCTTAGCCTTGAAGTCTCCTCCTCCTCCTCCTCCTCCCTGTCATGCTCTCTTCTGTCTGCATGTACTTGAATAGTTAACTACAGTAATCTATGTTTTTTCACAGCCAGAGCAATCTGAATGGCAAGGAGACAATTGGACGAAGGGGATGGGCGGATAGCAGGAGTCTCGCATCAGTCAATCATCGCCAAGCTGCCGCGTGTGCCTGAGCTTCGCTGACGGGCGCATCATCAAGTCAATACGTACCGCCGAAGGCCTTTGTAATAGGTCTTTCAATGTCTCATCAAGTCTTTGTATCCACTCTTTCAATTCAGAGCATAATCAATTCATTACTAGTGACGAAGTATACAACAAAAAATACAAGTAAGTAGCGCGAGAGGGCATGGCGGTAGCGAGGGAGGGGTCAATGAGAGCGGCGAGAGGGCATGGGAGAAGCATACGCGAAGAGGTCTACGAGGGGGTCGATGGGGCGGGCGAGGCGGGAGCAGGCGACCCGCCGCTCGCGGACGTCGGCGCTGGGGTCGATGCAGAGGAGTCGGCGGCACCCTTCGCCTTGCGGGGACCGCGCTTCTGGCCTGCGTCCGAGCGCTGCTTGCGCGGCTTCTTCGGGACCTGGAAGTCGGAGCCGGCGACGGGGGCGGAGGCGTTGAAGAACACCATCCCCGTCGCCGGGGGGATGGGCGCGATCGGGGGCACGATGGGCGCGGGCGCGGGCGCGGGCGCGGGCGTGGACGTGGGTGCAGACGCGGGCGCGGGCGTGGACATTGACGTGGGCGCGGGCGCGGGCGCGATCTCGGGCGCGGGTGCGGCCTCGGCCTCGGGCGCGGCCTCAGTCTCGCGCGGGGGTGCGTCGTTGGTGAACACAACCCCGGCCGGGTCCTCACCGTTGTCGTACGCCTCCCGCCACGCCCGCCACTCCTCGTCAGTGAGGGACCGGAAGGTAGTGGCTCCCGACGTCCAGGCGTTCAGGAGGACGGTGAGGGTAGGCGCGGAGCTGAAGCTGCCGGGGGCAGCGAAGCGGGGGAGGGGCCAGTTCTCGAGGACGACACCATGCTTGTACGTGATATGTAGACCGAAGTTTACATATAGCATGCGCATGGGGTGCCCGCGCATGCACGCTTCCTCTGTGAGCACAGTGTACGTGTTGTTAGAATAACATAGTGCGAGATTATTTGAGCATGTACTTACGGAGCTTCTTGATGATGATCTCGGCGCATTGTTCCTTCAAGGACATGAGCGTCGCGCGGTGCTTCTTCGAAACGCCTGTAACATACGGATCAGTAACGTGTATCAAACGAGACAACGCGCGAAGACATACCTTCGATGCCCGCAACGCACCAGGCATCGAGACGAGCGGCGAAGTTGCCCACGGAGCCCTGAGTGGCCAGCTCCACGAACTCCGCCACCCGTTCGGATGCGTAGAAGGCGTAGGGTGCGAGATACTGGTCGGCCGACTCGCGCGTCGCGATCAGGAGGCTCGTCACTCCCGTACGCTCGTAGAGCCACTCGAGCTGGAAGGTTAATGGAGTGAGCATATGACTAACAGCAATAACAAGTACTTACCTCGCGCTGCATGGCGGCGAGGGTCCTGTGCGCGTCGTTGAACGCGTTCAGTTGGACATTCTGGATGCCCACCTGGCGGTTCTCACGGCGCGCGGTCAGCTCCTCGACGCCGTCGCGATACTGCTCGTGCTCTTCGGGCGACATCGCGGCCCATTTGTCCTTGAGGATGGTGATGTACGAGCCGGAGACGTTCTGCCGCGGCTCCGATTCCTCGGTGTCCTGGCCACGATCTGGAGATGTGTATGAGCCACGCGAGATCTATCTCGTCATTCAATAGCAAATGCGTACCTTTATTGAAGCTCTCGTACTCCGTGTGAACGAACGCGTTCCAGAGCGAGATGGCTTGAGGGTCGGAGAACGCGAGCTCCGACTGCTGCATGATGAGCCGGTAATAATACTTGTGGTCGTGTCCCCCGTAATCCTCCTTCATCTGGATGGCGGCGTTGAGGACGTACTCGCGAATCTCCTTCAGACGTTCATTGATGCTTTCCTTCTTCTGGCGGCGCTTCTCGTTAAGAGCCTTGCGGTCGGCGTACGAGAGCTTGGGGCGCTTGGGCTTGGTCTTCCAGGGGAATCGGATGCGCTTGGGGCCGACCTTGCGAGAACTGCTCCCGAGCTTGTTGACGGCAACATGCTTGAGCGTCGACGGGGCGCGCGTCCGGACCATCGACTCGGAGAGAAGAAGCAGGGGTGGGAGAGAGAAGCTCGTAGCACTGGTAGTGGGCGTGCTCCTTACGTGGCGGCTTCTTTTTCATGAGCCCGTACTTGCCTCGTGCTTGCAAGGATGCATGGTTATCATGCGTGTTCATCAGCACACAATGTGGCACAAGGAGGGAAAAATAGTTGTACATATCGTGCAAGTAAGACAATACTATTTACACCGGCGGCCATTCGATCGCGTACCAGAGTCTTTCGCACTCCCTGCCCGTCCATTGGCCGTCCAAGGCCTTCTCGAGCTCATGGCAGAACTCCTCCATCGTTCGGCTGTGCGCGAGTGCCTGAACGACCCGCCATAGCTGACGGTGGGTGGCGTGCTTGCTCAGGAAAAACTCCTCCGCCTTGTCGCCGAAGTTCAGCGGATATCGGCGCACGTTCCGCTCGGTGATGCTCAGCGGTCTGACGAAGGCGCCCAAGACGTTGCGCACCACAGGAGGAGGGCCGCGGTGACCGTCGTCGCCGCCGTCGTCGTCGCCGTCATCGCCGCCGTCATCGTTGTAGCCGTCGTCGCCGCCGTCGCCGCTGTCACCATCCCCGGGAGGAGGGTTTCCGACCTGCGAGGGGCGCGCATCAGGAGCGCGGCGCCCCGGGCGACGGTCGGCGCGCGCGCCGTTCGCCCTGGCCTCGTGGCCTCGCCTCGTGCTTGGGGAGTCCGCGATACGGACACTCTGAAGACGAGTGGTCACACTCGCCTCGATAGCTACGGGCCGTTTCGATTAACCATCAATAGTGCGATTATCAGCTGTACTTACCTCGAGCCAACTCCTCATCAGATAAGGCGTCGGGCGTGACGCGCGAGCCCCGCACGGCGTTCCCGACGGTCGCGGACGCGCGCACCGGGGACACCACCTGAGAGGGCCCGGGAGCCACAGCGCGCGCGGGGGGGTGTACAACGACGGGCGGCGGCGAGGGAGCGCGTTCGCGCGGCGTGGGGACAGGGTCAGCGGGCGGGGGCGGGGGTATCGTACCGTCAGCATTGATAGGGGGGAGGTTGTAGCCCGGCTTGGAGAGCATGTAGACGATGGCGTCGCGGACATCCTCGAACTTCTTCCACCGCACCTGAGGCGAGCGACCGTCCGCCGTGCTCAGCTGATTCTCGATGGTGTCCCTGGCGTAGGGCATGTCGATGGGGATCACGAGAGTGGGCGATGAACGTACCATAAGACACCAGTGAAAACCCCAGTCATCCCTCCCTTCCGTGCCGCACGAACTCCGTACATCGGCAGCGTGTGGACTTCGATGTCACTTTGCTGAACATTGTACGCGAGGCGGTGGGCGTCGTTGGAGTCGAGCGTGTTGAAGACGGTGTCGTTGAGGGTGTTGACCGCCTTCGCGTCCGCCTCCTGGCCGCAGACCACGACGACGGGGGTGAGACGGCGATAGGCCCCTTGGGCTGTATTCTGCGGCCTGTGCGGCATTAGAAGCGAGAAGCGCAAGGATAAGGTTTAATACTTACTGAGTCCTGCGAATTCCCGGGTTCGGACCGCCGAGGACAACGTAGAAGATACCGCTCATGACGGAAGAGAGATGGGGTGAGGGAGACAGAGGGAGGTGGGAGGTGGGAGTAGATGGCGGTAGGCGATCAAGCTGAAGACCAGTTGGCGCCGGTGCGGCCCGGGTGATGTACGCCTGCACTAGCCAGCCACAACGCCTCCAAATGAACAATACCGGCTCTTCTATACGTTATTTCGCTCCGAAAGTACGATTTTCGTGTTTTTGGACCCTCTAATAGGTGATCCATGTAGTTTTATTAGTAGCTTTGTGTGCGCCGGCATGTGTCAAGTGATCGGACACGTTTTGTGCAGGAGCTGCGCAACATTTCGATGCACGCTGTTGCTCGAGCACGGCCGAGTATCCCGTTCGTGACATTGGGTATGCGATACAATTAATATAACTTCGAAAATCATTACTTTGACATGTATTACGTGTTCTCCGACCATCTTGAAAGCTGTCTGACCCCTCGTTTGGTGTGCACGCAACATATTATGAGATTCCAGCACCTCTTTCAACGAGCGCTTCTCTCCAGATCCGGTATCATATTTACATTGTCAGTGCCGCTAAGTAGTCTAACACTCCAGTAACCTCCGCATTCACATCATCCTGTTCTCCAATGTCTTCATCATCCGCAACGTCGTCGACAAGAGTAGGTTCGCCCTCGATCGCAACATCTTCGGTTTGGATGGGGGCAGCGCCTAGCCGGCGGCCCGGGGTCTTCTCGCCGGTGTATCCTTCGGCGCCGTAGAGGTGTTGCACGTACGCCATGTTGCGCGCATTGGCAGTTCTACGGATGCGGCAGTGGTCGAGTAGGTATGGATAAAGCGGGTTCCCCTCGCCCCGCGCTGTGGTCAGAGTCTTTCGAAACAAGATCTCCTCGTCCCGGATGGAGGTGTGTACGCGGCGGATCTCGCGTGCTGCGGTCCCGATCTCTTCGCGTGTACGCTGCAAGCGGCGATACAGCCGCATGGCCTCCCGGATCTCGGGGCGCGACCACGGCTTTTCCCGGAGTTCCTGTCGGTTATCTAGCAGATGGGAGAATTGTTCCAGGAACGAGAAATGGGAAACCTTCTTCCAACTGACGGGCGGTTGGGGCGGCGTCATCGCCGCCGCCACCCGGTTGTATTCTTTGACGGCCGAGCGGATTGCCTTGCAGCGCCTTTGAAGGTTCTTCGCGATAGCTGTACGCATTTTGTAGCCTGTAAGATGACGCCCGGTTAATAAAGATATTTTGATCTTATTGTGGTAGCAGGACTCACCTGTCTGTGCTAGGTTCAACCTGTGCAATTCGAATATGCGCAGGATGACGAGACGCTGCAGCTTCCGGAGAACCTTATGGTACCGGCGCTGCGCGATATACTCTACGGTCTCCTTGTAACGCGCATCTGAAGGCTGCCAGCGCTGGTTTCCGTAGCGTTCCTCCATAATGAGGACCTCCTCGGTCAATTGATCGATCCGCTCGCGTAGATACCGGACCCGACGTTCAAGTTTGCGAGTGACCGAGAGATCGGAGTTGTACTCGGTCGGCCCGGTAGTTGGCGGCAGGAACCCGAGGGTGACGTCACCGGTATCTGGATCGAGGGGCGCGCGGGCGGCGAATTGACCGGTCTTTTCACGGAGCTCCGTTCTACCGGTCCGTAGGCATGCCCTCAGCAATGATAGGTTCGCGCGCATAATAATGAACACTTACTTTGCGCTCTGCAGCGCTTGTAGCGCCTCTACATACGCTACAGCGTGACGATTGTCGTCACTCTCCTGATCGCTGAGAGTGTTGAAGAACTGCTGCTCTTCCTCGCAGTACTTCTTGAGGTCTTCCTCAGTGATGTTAAGCTCCGCGTAGGCCTTCTCGAGCGTCTTCTCGAGCTTCGACATCTCGTCCATTGCCTGGGTGTGATTGTTATAGATCATGCACCCGATGTTACTGTACTTCTCATGATCAGCGTGCTGAAAATACAGGTGGATGAGCGCATGCCGGCGGTAGGCCGACGCGTAGCGCGTGATGGGCGCCAAGAAGTTTGATCCGCTGAAGATGCGTTCGAGGGTTTCGAAGTCCTCGAGGCCGACACCCACGATGACGTTCGGGTGATGGTGGACCTGACAATTGTAAGAATGTGAATAGCCGTGGAAGGCGTTCACGCAGAAGCGCGATCCGCTTGCTAGGAACCGCTCCCCGAGACTACTTCTCTTGACAGTCTCCTCGAAAACACATCCGATGTCGTACCCCTCCATGTTCTTGCCACCCAGCGTATCCAGAATCTTGGCGACCACGGATAGGCCGTACTTTGCCCTGGAAGTCGCGTAAGTGCTCGGCCTGCGGGGAAATGATGGTGCCTTACTTCTCCCCGCTCCGCACCATGTCGATCAGCCACAAGATCAGCCCGTGACGGCACGCGGCCGCGAAGATCCCCGTCTCTTCGAAAGCGCCCCACATGCGCTTCTGATCGTCAGCGGCCGCGGCTTTCCAGTTCGTCGCGCAAGGGTTGGCTTCCGTGTGGCCATCCGTGGGATCCCCCTCTGGATCATCGCCGTTGGGCACCGCAGGCTTGAGGGGTAAGTCTTCGTCTTCGCTCTCGCTACTGCCACCAGCAGGAGCCCGCGACTTGGGCTGCGGAGGGCGCGCCTTCACTTCGTTTGCAAACTTCTCGACGAAGTCGCGCGGGAGGAAGTAGTCGCTGTCGAACACCCGAAGGTCCGCCGCATTCCGAGATGCGCGGGGAGCCAGGCGCTTCAGGGAGTTGTTCCCGTCCATCACGATCATGCGGTCCCACTCGCGCGGGCCCTCTCCTTCAAGCTGTGGGTGGCGCGGATCAGCTCCAGGACATTAGGTTTAGAGGTACGTCGATCTCACTTCGTATGCGCACGCCGGACAACCGTTCCGCGCCCGCCAATCTGGCTCGTCCCGTCCGAGGAGTGCCATCACTTGCTGATCGAGACGCTTACGGATCTCGATATAGATATCGAATGCGTCCGCGATCGCCGTGCGGTAATGCCGTTTATACGGAATCTGTCATATAATAGAACTTAACATACGTCACGAGGCAATTCTATGATGTACTCACATAATACTTGTAGCAGAGGAGCTTTGTAAACGCCTCCGTGCTGAACGAGGCCTTGAATAAACGAAGACAGCGGAGGAGCTCTAAGGTTTCGAAGGAGACGACAATTGACGGATTGATCGGAGTTGCGGCAAGGTACCCGGCTAGCGCGAGGGCCTCGACCGTTAACTGATGCTCCGGAATCGCTACTTGCACAGTCGGCCGGAGGGTATAGAAATCGATTGAGTTGAATTGTTCCGTTCGGGGAGTCTCAGGGACGTCCCTAGGCTGTTCAGTCGACTGCGATTCGCCCTCCCCCGCCTGACGTGAAGTTGCTGCAGACGCGGACCGCCAGTGAAGGTACGACTTCGTTAGCACCGGCATGATCGGACGCCAGTTATCCTCCATGTTCCGTAGCCGGTCTTGCCAGGTACGCTGATCTCGGTACAGGCGCGTGGCACCACTGAAAGGCCGTGTAAGCCGGATATCAAGATGATGAGCGCGCGGGCCGTGCGCACCGAGCATCCATGATGTCACGTAATGCCTCGGAGATCGCAGTGACGTTTGGATCGTCCTCCCAGTCTTCATCCTCATCTTCGTCCCCTCCCGCGAGATCTTGAACAATGTCGTCATGGCTCGGGCTGTCATCTATACTCGCCTCTCCGAATGTTATTGCTTGCTCTCCGAACACGTCCGCAAGCGCTGATCGGTCGGGCGCATCCAGGCCTGAGTACACATGATGTCATCTTCCCTTGTCCGATCAGGTGATTGTCAGAGTTCTCACTCACCGGAGAGAAGACCCTGTCGCCGTCGCTTAGCTTCCTCATTCTCTTTGGCGAGCTCCCTGACGCCCAACTTTCTTTTGGTGATAGTCGTCGTGCTGTACATTCCACCGGTTCCTGGGAGCGGATGATGCGACGGCCCCGCTACGTTCACGTGCGTCCTCACCGAAGCCTTTCCCCCGCGAGTCGTCTTTGCCTGCGGCATTGTATATACAGCTAGGGTGGGAGGAGCGGAGATACATAGGCTACAGTAGCTCCTCTCGAGCGTATATGATAGTCTTGCTTTTGCTAATAATCCTGTTATCTGAATACCCGTTGCCGCGTTGCAGCATTGAAGCCACGATGCAATCTCGCGGCATCTCCGATCGCCCTACTGAGTGTGCCTGGGTAATGATATATGATCACCTTCCGCCAAACGCTCTCGTCCCCCGCCTCCTACTACGCCTATTGAGCTGCTATAGCACACACTGCAGCACTATACACCCCATGTCCTCAACACGCGAGCGTAGTACTACCAGTAGCACGACCTGCGCAGCTTGGGGAGTTGCGAGCGCGGATGCGTAGGCTGGGCGATATCATGCTACCACGCGGTGGCGTATGATGTGCCTTTGCCGAACTTCGCGTTCCGCGCCTTGCAGCCGCCCGCAGTGCTCCTGCCGTGCCCCCGCCCCTGCCCTCCCCGCTCCCCAGGCGACTTCCCTCCCGCTCTCTTCGTCCCTCTCGCTCCTTACGTGCGCCAGTTACAACCATAGTAGTTGCCTTCAAGGCCGCGAAGTTGTGTCACTGGAGGGGCTACTGGGATGAAGTAGTACTATGTATTTTGATCTTAGGGACCTGTGCCTTGCCGTCGTGCGCTCGTGCCGACGGCGCTCGTGCCTGTCCCTCTGATCGCGCCATTGAGCTGGTCGGCCGCGCTTACATAACAAATCCCGCCCTCCCCTTTACAGGGTACAGGCCGGAGGCTTGGGGAACAAGTCGGGCGGCACCGGCGTTGTGTCTATCGTGTAGCAAGATACTAATACATGAGGTTTAAAAAAAGAACGGAGAAAAATGGACCGGGGGGAAGGCAGGAACAGCGGGGGAGCGTGCTCGTCGTCGGACACGGCGGCGGCGGGGTCTCCGGCGGCGGGAGCGGGAGGCGGGGGCGGGTTGCCGAGCGTGCCGGGCGGGAGATGGGAGCGCCGGCGGGCGGCGCGTGGTATGATGACATAGCGGCGCTGCCTCCCGGGAGATGCCGGGGGGGGACTTGCGCACGAGGGGACACCCCCAATATAGGGGAGGAGGTATCCTTCCCTCCAGAGGTTTATTTGAGATATCCGTAGTTCAGCTGGGAGGGTGGGGGATACGCACTTTGCAGGTTTTACGGATTTGGCAACCCCCCAGGGGTTCATCAGGCTTTGGTAACCAAGTGATCGTGAGGATCAGGTGTTTGTAGCGGAAGACATATATGAGGGGCTCATCAAGTGTTTCCTCATCCGGAAATATTGATTCAAAGATTCGGTGCTTTGATCCAAGGAAGAGGTTGTAGGATTTTTCAGTTTCTAGGCCCGGGTCCCTGGGCAGGGGCACATGATGCAAACGCATGCCAGATGCGTGGATCACAGAAGACTGGGTAGTAGACATCGTGGGTTTGGGGGTGTGGTCGCTTGGAAGAGCCGAGATAGGCGAGGGGGCAGGCGAGACACTTTTACGTCGCACACGACACGGGGTTGGCCAGTTTAACGTCATAGCGAGGACAGGTCGTATAGGGATATAAACCGGATGTCTGTGTGTGTCTCTTTCCCTATTCCCTCCTCTTTTCCTCCTGATGTCTCTACTGTCCCGTGCTCCTGTTGTCGCAGCTGTCTTCCGCACTGTCGGGCGCGTTTTTGGTTCTGCCATGTGCATGGTCGTTCCTTCGTGTGCGTCATTGCGATGGATGACTGCGACGACAGGAACATCGTCACAGTACTTGGAACATCCCGCCCCACAGTCATATGATGCGGACTATGGGGTGGTATGCCTGCACAGGCTCATCGCGGGCCGAACATCCTCCGCCGCTGCTCGCGTCGCTTCGCATTCATCTCATTCTTCATCCTCCGTGCTAAGTTTTCCATCACTGCTCGCCGCGTCTGTGGCTTCTTCTTCTCCTTCCGCTGAAGGATTGCCACCACTCTCTTCCGTCGCTTCTCATCCTCCCACTCAATCTTCTGCAGGATCTTCTCTGCCTTGTTGTCCTTCATCTTCTTGTATGGGGGCTTGTAGCCAGGTAAGTCTTCCCTTATATGCTGTCCTTAGGTGGCTGTGAGTCTTGCTTTGTCGTCCTTTGTGGGGCCGCTCACTCAGCGTATAGCTTAGTATTTGATTTCTTGTGGGGCCCGAGGCTGGAGTGGGTGGGGCACCGTGCCTCGTGGCGGAGGCATGCAAAGCGCTGACACTCTCGTCGTGGTCGCGCTGCGAAGCGCTCGTTCTCGCGCGCGCGCGCGTTCGTCTCGGGCGTACCGGGCGTATCGGGCGTACCGGGCATCGCGCGTCCATCATGCTGTGCGTTCCAGTCGCGTCGCGCGTCTCGTCGTCGCGTGGCTGGCCCACGTGGCCAATCCGGGCCGTGTCTTGCGGGAGACGCTGCTGTGCATCCGCGGAGGTCGTACTCCGTGCTCTTCGGGGCGCGTCTCGGCTCGTGGGTCCTCCAGGCGCTTGCGGTGCAGTCGGGCCGCGTGGCGCGCCTCGCTTCGGTGGCCCGAGCGTGCGGCGCCTCCTCGGGGACCCTTGCGCGTCCGTCCCCCTGTCCGTCCTTGCTCGCCGTCTCTCCCTCCCTCGCTTCTCCCTCTGCTTGTCTCCTCCTCGTGTTCTTGCTTTCCGCCCTCGTGCTCGCGCTCGCTCTCGTCGCCCTCTATCTTCGCTTATGTCCGTCCGCCCATTGCGTCCGTCGTGTCCGTCTCCGGGAGCCTGGCGTGTCGAAGCGCGACTGCCGTGCTCGCGCCCTTCTTGCAGGTACGCATCTCCTTTTCGTTCTTGCGTGTCTTCTGCCCGTGTACTTACCTCTGTCTGTTGATCTAGGTTTCCCTTAGCCTGCCGCATGGCTCCCCGGCCATCGTCAAGACCATTGCCGCTGCGCGACCTCTGGTCTTACCCGGAAGATATCGCAGTGCCCGCGCGCTGTCCGTCCAAGAGACGCGTCCTCCGCGCGTGCGTTAGCGGATGCTTTCGCGCCCGTGCTGCAAGAGCTAGCTGCGAGGAGAAGGAGGATACGGGTGCGTCGTCGGTGTGGGCCGCGGCGTGCTCGTTCTTCAGGTACGTTCATCATTTTGAGTCCCTTTATTCATTCATGGGAGGGCTTCGTGCCCTCCATTCCTATCGTGCATCCGTACCGAAGCTGCGAGTCGCCGCGCTGTCCGTGAGCCCGTCGTGGGCCGTTCGTGCTCATGCCGAGTTCCGTGCAGCGCGTCGTGCGCCGACTTTTGCGTCCTTATTCCTGTCCTAGAGGCAGCGTTTGCGCCTTGTCCTTGCAGATCTCTTCTGCAGGGATGCGACGCTTTCGCTCGCCTTCCTGCTTTTCCTCCTTGGGCTTCGTTCCTAAGTTGTTAGCGTGATCTCGTGTCTACGTTAGTTGTGTGTCAGGGAGCGCTCCTCCCTGAACACCTATCCTAGGCTCGATGACGTCGTTGGCTACTTAAGACGCGTTCTTGGGGGTAAGGTCAACATGTTGTACATTGAGAGGTACTCGTAATATGTACACTACGAGGACGACGGGGTGGGACCGCTGCGTGGTCCGTTTTCGACGGGGACGTATCATACAGGAGCAGGGACGCGTACTGGGGTTTTCTGCATATACGAGAGGCGTGGCGTACATAAGGAGGGGGTTTTTATAAGTTTTTCGAAGAGGAGCGAGTCGGAACGGGGACTATACGAAGGGTTTTCAGAGTTTTCAGTATACGAGTCAGAGACGAGGGGAGCGCATAGGGGAACGAGTCATGGGCATAGTGGGGGGGACATATGGAGGAACGGGGTCATAAGAAACGTACGGCTGTCCTTTACGGACACTTTTGCGGACGCTGGGCGAGTGCCCGCGTGTGCCTTAAATCATCTCCGGCTCGATCTCCATGGGGTACGCGTCCGGACCGTCATCGCGCGCGACCTCTCCGCATCCGACGCGACTACGCGTTGCGCGGCGCAGGGAGCGCACGATGCCGCGTACGAACTTATTCTCGGAGCGTGTCCACTTGCGGACGGGCACGCTCATCAGTCCTGCGAGTCCGGTTCTCTCAAGCGGCTGGAGGGCGAGTACGGACGCGTTGCGCTCAGGCGTCGGCGCGCGCGTGGGCTTGCGTCGGAGCTTGCGCGATCGCGGCTTGGGAGGCGGGGATGGAGTAGCGCGAGACAGTGGCTTCGTGCGTCGGGGGCGCAAGTTGTATCGTGACTGGGTACTGCTTCCGGAGCTCGAGCTGAGCGTTGTGACCGTCAGCGTGGCGTTTCGTCGGGGGAGAGACGGGCGTGAGAGGGGCTGAGACTCGGACGGAGGCGAGTGGGTTGCAGCAGGGGTACTGGCAGGGCTCGGGAGCACCAGACTGTCGGGGTTCGGCGGGGAGGAGAAGTCGGGGACGGGATCGGGGTACTCGAGGCTCGGTAGCCGCGACGGCGGGAGTGCCTGCACTGACCAACGTCCTGACGCGACGTAGTCGATGGGACTGTAAGAGCGCGGGGTCGCTAACTCGTCCTCCTCCTCGGTCAGCACGACCGGCGTCGAGGGCGGCGTGAGTGGCAGTAATGGCTGCTGCATTGGCGAGGGCGGCGGCGATGTAGCGGTTGGGCTGGGCAGCGTTGCCCACCCGTGGCTGAAAACTGACTCCGGGATGGGCTGCGAAATCCCGAGCGACTCCCTCATCGCGCGGGCGTTTGCGGTGTACTGTCGCATCTGCTCGCATGCTATCCTCAGTGCTTCGCTAATTGAAGGGAGTGCCTCGCGGGACTCACCGGGGGAGATGGCGCGCGGCTCGGCGGGAGCATCATCTGCCGCAGCGGGCTCGACGGGTACGGGGCGTGCGGGGACTGCGCGCGTCGGGAGGAACGGGTAGGGAGTGGGAGGTCGCGGGGCTCCGGGGGCGATGACAGATCCAACGAGAGGGCGCTGAACATCGGCGGTCGTCGAAGGCTCGTTGGGTCGCGTATCGTCTCGGCAGCTATACGAGTGAGCAACGGGATCGGTGGGGAGGACGGGTGCCCGTGCAAGATCGCATCCAGGCTGGTCTGTCGGGCCTTCGGGGAACTGCGCGGCGGGGGAAGTCGGTCGAGCATAGTCGGGAGCAAAGTAAAGAAGGCCTTCCCCGGTGAGAGGGGGCTGGTGCGGGACGGGGTTGTTGATGGTGACTCGGGAGAGGAGGAAAGGCATGGCGTAGAGGTCGGTGTCCCAAGGTGCGTTGAAACGGATGGTGGGGGAGATGGTGTACGCTGACGCAAAGCTGAGCTGGTTGACAGGGGCTCGGTGGACTTGCGCATAGTTTGCCGACCGCGAGATGTAGTCGATGATGGAGCTGGCTCGCGTCGTAGGTGAGAAAGCTGGTGGTACGTCGGGAGGGTCATACGAGTAGATGCGAGTGTACGTCGACGGGGAAGTCATCGAGCGGTGTCGATTTTGAGGTGAGGCTCGGGGATCGAGTGTCCTGGCCTCTTCTCGCTGCTTTTCCGCTCGCCTTTTATGCTCGCTCACCTCCCTGCTTATCTTGCTAGTGCCTCGTACTCCGTTTCATCTCGCGCGTCGTTCCCGTACTTAGCCTTTCCTAATCGGGGATCCCGTGTTTTGTCCGACGTGCTCGGGGTGTGCTTGTCGCATCTCCATCAGCCGCTCCTCATGTCTCCATGCCTCGTGCATGTCTTCTCCTCTTCTCCACTACCTCTCGCTAACTTCTCCCGCCCTCCTCGTGGCTTCTCGGACTTGTCCTCTGGGTGCGGCCTTGTGTCGCGTGGCCTCCGGGCCGTGCCCCTCTGACATCATCTCGCGCGCGCCCACACAGCTGTGGCTATCTTGTTGTGGAGACCTTGGTGCGCGCATTTGTTTACTTGTTGCGTTTCTGCTGATCTTGTGGTATGCCTCGCGCTTTTGACTGGTATGTTTTCTCAACCTTACAGGGATTCGGGGGCCGGTTTTCGGGCACCCTCTGACGTAGCTGGGCCTTCGGGCTCGGCTATCCTTCCTTGTATGTCCGTTCGTTTGTGGTCCTTCGTGTCATTTCTGCTGACTTCTTCTGCTCCCTTCCATCTCTGCTTGTCCTTGGCTGGCATTCCGTCGGCTCTCCGTGCTCTTGTTATGGGATCTCCTATGCTTGTCGCGGTGCCTTGAACTTGTCTCCGGCCACTTCCGTGGCATGTCCGGCCTTTTCCGGGAGCTGTTGTGTGGCTGCGCTCGGCGCGCATTCGAGTCTTTCCGCTCCCGCGCAGCCCGCCTCTTCGCGGCTGCTCGGTCAAGTTGTTTTCGTGCGTCCTCGGTAAGTCTTGCCCTTACCCGTTCTCGTCCTCGTTGGCTGAGACATTCCCAGTAGGTCTGTTGTACCCGTTTCTCGTATGGGACTGTGTCCTGCGGTTTGACTAATGTGCCCGCGATTGCAGCAAGTCGGGCGCGAGTCTCGACGTCTCGTAGGTATGGTGGGAGCATAGGCGGTGATCGGTCTTTACGCAGAGTACGTCTAATTGGGGGTATGTACTCTAGTAATGATACGACTGTGTATTCGACTACTGGGAATGAGAACTCGATTTCTGAGGGGATTTTTCGCGCTAAGTCTAATATCCAACTACTAATTTCCGTCGCCTATGTCGATGGGTGGAAGCTCGATCGCGAGCTTCTGGATCTTGCCTGTCTCCGGGCATTCCGCTTCGAAAACAGTCCAGGCTTGCAGGAACTGTTGCTCGGGTGTGCTCGGTGCGTCCCTTTTCTTCTTCCGCTGCTTTTCCTCCCACAACTCCTTTACGCTCTTCCTCGACAATTTCTTTTTGGACCTGGCTTTCGTCGCGGGTGAGTGAGCCTTGCCGGTCTGTACATCAGGTCTACTAACGGACGACCGAGTACGATACTGGCTACCAAGGGCTCGTGCGACATGCTGCATAAGGCCGAGCACGGATCCGGCTCACTCTGCGGATACACCCGCAGAAACCCGGAGCCGGAGCTGTGCCGAGCCGGACCCGCGACTCCGGCTCATGACGGACCCGGCTCATGCGCGGCTCTGGATCCAAGTATGGCGAAAATACGGAGCCGCGCGGCTTGATCCGCGGATTATAGGTTGAATTAGGAAACAAAACACATATTTCTTGTTCTTTCTAGATACGTTACACTTCAAGTAATGTGCTACGCATGTACGTACTCATCCTCAGAGCCGTCCGACTCGTCGATGTAGCCATCCTCGGACCCGTCGGAGTCACTGTTCACTGACCTCAGTGATGGCAAGCTCGAGTCCGACTGGTATCCCCCTCCATCACCCGCCTGACGAGCCCTATCTACTACTACAGGGCGGCGTACAGCTCGATCCAGCATCTCGTGAGT